>CM054182.1:68475878-68533378 GCA_028829895.1 Sinotaia quadrata
ACATATTTCCCCAGAATACATGTCTGAACCTTCATCAGGAACAAACATATGAACCTTTGCCTCGAAATGTACAGTGTTTTAAAAATAGTCCATGCAAAGAATATAAGGTGTCTGACATTTTTGTATTTATATTCTTTTTAATGTCGGTTTATCGTTTTCTTTTTTTTCTTTTATTTACCAATCTTTATCGCTTTCATAAAAAGAAAAAAAATCAACGTTATTTTTGTCACCCAAACTTATGCAGAAAAAGTCACTGATTGAGCAGTAGTTTGAACCGTATCATGGCTTTTTGTATACCACTGATAAAATTCAGGAAACAACTTGTGTGTTTTGAACTTCAACTTGAATTTTTTTTTTCTCTGGAAGTAAAAGACTTCCAATAAAGTGTGCATAGTTTTGCTGGAGTGCGAAGCTATCATCTGAATGAGAAGTGAAACACTCTCCGCACTTGAGCAATGACTAATGGCTTTTGACCCATTTTTCTTCAATTTAAAATCTTAATGTGTGGAGTTATTCACAGGAGACCAACTTGCGACTTCCAGACAAAAGAATGGCTAAAAGACATTGCCTCTAGCAGTAAATGGCATTTGTCGGTTTAAATTTGCCCTTGTGCTGTGAAGTGCGTATTATTTTCTTCGTACAAATTCAGATCACCGAAACTGAAAACTTTTACTCCTGTCGACAATGACCTTTGACTTCAGAGATGCGATGTTGTGTGCTAACGAAAAAAACTAAATCTGGAGATTTCTAATCTTGACTGTGTTTATCTTAATTTGGAATGGGGAGCAAGATGGTAAAGCATTCGTAGGTATTTCAGAACTCTTTGGCATTCCAGGCGTGTGGAGTTTTTTGGGGGAGAGGAGGGTTGGGTGAGGGGGGAGGAGGTTGCAGAACACCAAAGAAAACTCAGCTTACGTCGAAATAAAACTGCCATTTAGGCCATCCCATCATTTTTCATTATAGTTTATTCGTTTTCTCAGAATCAGTCTTAATATACTATATTTTCCTTAAAACTTTCGATCAGTATCAGATGGTATGGAGTTTCACTCTTCGCCACCCCCACTCCCCCAAGAGCACCAATTGCGTCTTCCTGTCGTTACGGTTTGGTTTAAAAATACCGCAATATCAATTTTAATGTTGGGGAGTCGTAGTGGGTTTCTGCTGAATAACTGTGATTTCCTGAAACGCTGCTCTTGCAATAAGTAATAAAAGTTGTAGTGGAAATGTAAATATTTACACATTTGAACTTATAGACAACTACCTTTATACTAAAGAATTGTAATATCGATCCCACGCTACATTCAACTCTTAGTTGATAATAATTACTATCTTCTCATGATAAATTAAGACAATACAATTTAATTTTTCAGTTTAAAATAAGAATATATATTTGCAAAATGCATAGCTGTAACTTGGGTTGTGTTCATGGCCGTGTTAAGAGCATTATAGACCCACGGGCAAAGCAATGTACACAACCACTCACGGGAATAAAAATTGACAGCAAATCACAAGATACATAGATTAGCATGGGGTTCCCGGGCAACTGCCCAGCGTGCCCATGTGTTAAGATGGCACTGGTTGTGTTGTGATTTTTGCAATAAGTCTTAACGGGCCAAATGAAGGTGTGCTTGTATTTGTCTTTGTCAGTTTTGTGGCTGAGTATTTTCCTTTATGAATTTGTTCCTCTTTACTTTCCTGTTGTATAAATGTGTTTACTGTACATCCCTGTGGTACAGTACGTTTTTATACTCTTACTCTCTGATGGTAGTATATTGTTCTTGTATATCTGGCTTAGTGATGGCGTTCCTACACATGTTATCTTGTGATGGTGTTCGTGTACCGTTACTTAGTGATGGCGTTCCTACACATGTTATCTTGTGATGGTGTTCGTGTACCGTTACTTAGTGATGGCGTTCCTACACATGTTATCTTGTGATGGTGTTCGTGACCGTTACTCAGTGATGGTTTTGCTGTATATTATTTTGGGTTGGTGTTCGGTGTGTGTTACTTTTTGATGGTGTTTTGTGTAAGTTACTTTGTGATGCTGTTCGGTGTGTGTTACTTTGTGATGGTGTTCGGTGTGTTACTTTGTGATGGTTTTTGGTGTATGTTACTTTATGATGGTTTTGGTGTATGTTATTTTGTGATTATTTTTGGTGTATGTTACCTTGTGATGGTTTTTGGTGTATGTTACTTTATGATTGTTTTGGGTGTATGTTACTTTCTGATGGTACTCGATGCGTGTTGCTGTATAATCTTGTTGCTCCGCACTGTTGGACTTGGTTTATTCTTTTTAACTTTTGTTTTGAAGCGTGGAATAAACGTAACAGCTTACGCTCTTTTGTATCGATAACTTTATTTGAAAGAATGATGGACTTTGTGCTCCTATGCGCTCCTCAAAAAGACTCTTTCACACATCCCACTATGACCTTGTTCCTCAACAGATTCCTTTATGAAAATCCTCTACACGACCCTTCGTGACCTTGTTCCTCTACAGTTCCTCTGTGATCTTGTGTTCCTCTTTACGTCTCTCTATGACCTTGTTCTTCTAAAAGTTCCTCTATGACTTTGTTTCTCATCACGTCCATCTAAAACATTGTTCCTCAATAGATCCTCAGTGAACTTGTGCCTCTATGAGCTTGTTCCTCTACACGTTCCTCTATGAATGTGTTCCTCTACAAGTCCTTTTTGAACTGGTTCTTTTACACGCTATACTACAAAAATTCTTCCTCCATAAACTTATTTACTCGTTCCTCTATGAACATGTTCCATAGTGAAAATATTCCTCTTATACGTGCAGAAAAAGGTCCAGAACCGTTGGAAAATATTCCTGCCTGGATTGATGGAGAACATGGAAAACGAGAGCGGACAGCGGAGCAAAACCACCTTCCGTCATGGCCCAGGTATCCGGGTGGGCTTGTACAAGGGCAGCCACGTAGCCGTGAGGCCAGTGACTCGCAGGAACTTGGAGCTGAACCGTGCTCTCAAGAAGGCGCTGCTGGCTCGGAAAGAGATGAACCACGAAAACATCAACCGTTTCATTGGCGCCTGCATCGACCCGCCCCGCGTTTACATCGTGACCCAGTTTTGTTCCAGGCGTAGTCTCCAGGTTCGTGCATGTGTAGGTGTGTGTGTGTGTGTGTGTGTGTGTGTGTGTGTGTGTGTGTGTGTGTGTGTGTGTGTATGTGTGTGTGTTTGTTCGGGGTGGGGGGTATCTTCGGGAATGCATTTAATTTGCTTCCTCTTGACCGTAAAATTTTTAACCAGTTCATCACTTTACTCAGTTTCTGCCTCATTTTTCTTTAATTTTGTTAAACCACGAAACGAACAGTATTTTAAAAGCAGTTAATCCTTTCCAGATGATAAAAAGAGGTGGATTGGGGAGTATAAAGCTTTCTAACTATAAAACGTTGAAGCGCCATAAATTTAAGTTGTTTTTAAAGCTTTTTGACAAACATTCGGTGCAAATAAACTGAGGCGTTTGGCTTAACTAATGATATGTCTTATCTGATCGAAATCCCTTACCTAAACAGTTACACTCTGTCGCTCGCTATGCTTCGTTAGATGCTCAGCTTATAGCCTCACGTGTTTTGAACATTTTTTAAACTGTGGCATTGCCTGCCTGTCTTCGCTAATTTCATAGTTTTTATATTCGCACATTTCTAGCTGTGGCATTGCCTCCCTTTATTCGCTTAATTTCATAGTTTTTATATTCTCACATTTCTAGCTGTGACATTCACTTGCTGTATGCTGCTAACCTCTAGGAATAAACTGTATTATACTCTGTTTAGAAACTGTGACATTGACTCGGTTTCTTTGCTATAGTTACAATATTACACAATGTTTATTACCTGTGGCACTCGCTGGACGTTGATGGTTAAGCTTAATTCCTGTCTGACTCACTGTTCGGTTCGAATGATTCATGTACTGACTCACTTACGGATCCAATGGTGCATGTACTGACTCACTGTACGGATCCAATGGTGCATGTACTGACTCACTGTACGGATCCAATGGTGCATGTACTGACTCGCTGTACGGATCCAATGGTGCATGTATTGACTCACGTACGGATCCAATGGTGCATGTACTGACTCACTGTACGGATCCAATGGTGCATGTACTGACTCACTGTACGGATCCAATGGTGCATGTACTGACTCACTGTACGGATCCAATGGTGCATGTACTGACTCATGTACGGATCCAATGGTGCATGTATAGACTCACTATACGAAGTGTTAGAACTAATTCATGTATTGACTCGTTATACGTCACTAGTAGTTAGAACTAATTCCTGTAGACTCTCTATGCGTCACTAATCTTAGAACTATTTCCTGTACTGTACCTCTGTACATTACTAATAACACTCCTGTACTGATTCTCTACGGATGTCGTAGTTACAACTAATTCCTCTTCTGACTGCTTACAGATGTAGTGATTATAGCTAATTCCTGTACTGATTGTCAATACGGATGTAGTGGTTAGAAGTAATTCCTGTACTGTTTTTCTATATGGGAGTGGCGGTTTAAACTAATTCCTGTACTGATTGTCAATACTGATGTAGTGGTTAAAACTAATTCCTGTACTGATTTTGTATACGGATATAATGATTAATTCCTGTACTTATCCTCTATACTTCACTAGTAAAATTCCTGTACTGATTCTCTACAGATGCCGTAGTTACAACTAATTCCTGTTCTGACCTGCGTACAGATGTAGTGATTATAGCTAATTCCTATACTGATTGTCTATACGAATGTAGGGGTTAGAACAAATTACTCTACTGGTTTTCTCTATGGATGCAGTGTCTAGACTAATTCCTGTACTGACTGAGCTAATTCCTGTGCTGAAAGTCTATATAGATGTAGTGATTAGAAAGAATTCCTGCACTGACTAGTTACTAGTGGTTATAACTAACTCCAACTAGTTTCATCAACTAATCTAATTCTTTCTAAACTGGCCACAGATCACTACCATATCGTGCCCAAAGAATAGATATTTGCACAACGCGTGTTTTGGGCCACCGAATCTGCATATCGCAATTACCGCCTTCGAATGGACCAATTTACATCGAAATATTTCCCATGCCATCATGAAAACAGCATCATAGTCAGGTCCGTTTGAAATCAGTTTCCGTCTTTTGATGAACGATAGCATTGAAAAGTGTTTCACTGTCGTCTGCATGATATCTGAAATGCTTCCACCTTAATGGTGCGTATCAAATGACCACGGTACGTGCTTTGGAAAAACACGTTACGGTAGACTACTAAATCAAGCACCGTGCCCTATGTGCATCATGTTACTGACATCCGACCTGAATATAGCCCTATAAATTAGAGTATGTGGAGGAAGAGTTGTTCCGACTAGTCACACGTACGAGTCGCTCCACACAGGAGTGTAAGTAAGCTAGTCTCTTCATACAGACAGCGAGGTATATTCACAGATACTAGTTAGTTCACACAGCGAAGTTAGTTAGATACTAGTTAGTTCGCACATATATTAGTCATTCCACATAGAGCTGTAAACAATCACATCATTCCACATAGAGCTGTAAACAGTCACATCATTCCACATAGAGCTGTAAACAATCACATCATTCCACATAGAGCTGTAAACAGTCACATCATTCCACATAGAAATGTAAACAGTCACATCATTCCACATAGAAATGTAAACAGGCACACGTATACTAGTTACTTCACATAGAAATTAAGCAGTCACGCATTGCTAGTCAGTCCACATAGAGATGTGGAGATGTAAGCAGTCACATATATGCTGGTCACTCCACATAGAGATGTAAGCAGTCACACATATGCTGGTCACTCCACATAGAGATGTAAGCAGTCACACATATGCTAGTCAGGCCACATAGAGATGTAAGCAATCACACATATGCTAGTCAGGCCACATAGAGATGTAAGCAGTCACACGTATGCTAGTCAGGCCACATAGAGATGTAAGCAGTCACACATATTCTAGTCAGGCCACATAGAGATGTAAGCAATCACATATAAACTATCCTTCTCGTAGCCTGAACAATTTTATTTATTTTTATTTTGTGTTTATGCGCAAAGGCCATTTCAGTGTTACTTTTCTTATCGTATTTTTTGTGCTGATTTCGCAGACGGGTGCAGGATGCTAAAGAAAATACTTAAATTCTAGAAAGGTAAAGGAAAGAGGAAAACTAAAAAAGGGTGTGGATTTCGGGTGGAACTATTCCATTCGATTTTATCGAAATTAGGTCAGAGAAATTCTGTTTTTTGATGGATTCAGTTTAGAGTACGCAGCCTGAGGCACACTGGAACCCGCTTTCACGTCAAACCTACTAGACAGTAGCAAGAGTTTGCCCGGAGCTAATAAGAAATACGATCCTCTTGCCGTCAGTCCAATGCAAGATCTGCAGTCAGGCATTCTTGATTCTGAGTTCTTGGTCAACACACAAGGACAGATTCTATTATTCATGTGTCTGGTTATTGTTCTGTTAGGTAAATGTATTGTTTAGGCATTAGCATTTTGGGGGAGGGGGAAACATCAGTATCCTGAAAGCATTTATGTTCTGGTTGGACAGTTGTAGTCTGAAGACATTTAAGATCTGATTGGACATTAGTGTTCTGAAGACATTTATGGTCTGATTAGAAAATAGTACTCTGAAGACTTTATGGTCTGATTAAACAGTGGTGTTTTGAAGACATTTAAGGTCTGATTAGAGAGTACTGTTCTGAAGACATTTAAGTTATGATTGAACTGTAATGTTCTGAAGATATTTCATTTGTGATTGGACAGTAGTATTCTGTAGATATAAGTCCAGATGGGACAGTAATGTTCTGCTTGGACAATAATATTTATTTGGGGCAGACATGGAAACAGCCTGTCACCATTCTTATTCAGATCAATTACTGTTCTGACCAATCTTATGCTCAACGTAACGGACATTAAGGAGGGGTTTTAATCGAGGGTTATATTATATTTATTAATATGGAATTTATATTATATTTCCATCACTTAATCGGAGCCATCATTTCTCATTTTTTTAAAACTCTGTAGTGGCAGATTTCTTTAGCAGAGCCGCCTTTTCTCATTTTGCAAAACTCTGTAATTACAGATTTCTTTAACCATTGACGGAGTGGTTGACATGGAGATGTCAACGCCAATATAATTACAGTTTATTCTTTGTGAGGTAATTTATCTTCATTAATATTAGTTGGTGCTGGTTATATAAATTATGCTAATTATATTCATTATGCTAAATCTTTCTATGGTTGAGTGATGATGCGTCAGGTAAATATATTTTCTAATGTTATTGATGGAAACTTAATGTGGACCTACCTTTTAAGAGGAATGAAGTCGTAACAAACGACGCTGGGTGACGTTTTGCAGGGAGGTTGGCAGATGTTAATTCACCATCACCCTGGGCCACCTTAGGTTGATCCCCAAAACACACCTGGCTGGCCACACTTTTTAAAAAGATGAATGATAGATAGAAATGAGGAGAGATAGTTCTAGAAGATAGCTCGATCCCTCTGGTACATATAGCCAGGATAGTAAGTAAATACTTTTGGCAGACTTCAACATATCGCATGCAATTGAGTCACGCTAACACAAGTGGTCTATGTGTCAACATTAATTGTATTCAACAAGAAATAACATAAGACAGCATGGTTACATACGGCGAATAGTTCAATAGTTACAATTAGAATTTATCCATTTTATGTTGCATAATCACGACCATGTGAGAATGTTCGCTTTTGAGTCCTATGTCACTGTAGTAGTTATTTGGTTTGTTTGTGTTAGTGAACTATACATGAGACTATAAGAAAACACTGAATGTTTCTGAATAAACTCTAAAAGTACTTTGGTAGGGTTTGTCCACAGCTTGACTGAAGCGGGTGGTTGTGACTTTATAATTACATACTTTTAGATTGCCTGACATGTATGTATTGCCTCGGTGGTCAGCTGCATTCAACTTACAATTTAAAGGTGGTTTTATTGTACATTCGTTCACGTGGGTGAACTGCACTTTAATTGGTTAGTTTAGTGAGTTGTCTGGAACATTCAGGTATGTTTCCAGCCTTGGGGGAAAAGGGTCAGCCTTTCTAGAAGGTAGGTTTACGTGTAGTCTATTTTTAGAGGAGGGGTTAGTGTAGACTACATAAGCCATTATGTGACAAGTTGGAACAAGATGCTGAAAACGTTACAGATGTGAAATTGGAACAAGTGTTGAAGACGAAACAGGCATGCATTTGGAAGAAGGGATGGATACGTAACAGACGTGAAGTTGGAACAAGTATTGGTTTATATAACAGACTTGAAGATGGAACAAGGATTGGATATGTAACAGACAAGTTGAAACAAGAATTGAAGATGTAACAGGTACGTACTTGGAACAAGGATTGAATACGTAATAGATACGCACTTGGAACAAGGATTGAAGACGTAACAGACGTGAAGTTTGAACAAAGACTGGATACGTAACAGACGTGAAGTTGGAACAAGGATTTAAGACGTAACGGACATGAAGTTGGAACATGGATTAAAGAAGTAACAGACATGAAGTTGGAACAAAGACTGGTACCTAACATATGTGAAGTTGGAACAAGGATTTAAGACGTAACGGACATGAAGTTGGAACAAGGTTTTAAGATGTAACGGACATGAATTTGGAACAAGAATATACACAAAGTAAACGTTTAACATAACCTGTTACATGTCGTTCATCCAGATTTTCAGCCATTTTTTTCAGGTTAACCATTCACCAAAAGAAAAGTCATTTATTATAATAAGTATCTCATTCTTTTAAAAATACATTTATCGATATTTTTTGGATGGGACATAGTTATCTTTAGTAAAGATTTTAGTAAAGCTTGATTAATTTAAAAGAATTAATTTATTTTTCAAATGAAAATAGTTAAACAGAGGGAAAAGTCCGTCAATTGTATGGGATTTGCTGTAAGCAGGAATAGGTTAATGCGATGTTCAAACTTTCCATTTATATAACTGCCAGGTTATGCTTTTAACTCTAATATTTAAACAAGCATTTTCTCGCGGAACTCTGATGTTTAAACATGCACTTTGTCACAGAACTCTGACTCTGATATTTAACACGACCTTTGGCTCTGATTTTTATACACGCACTTTCTCGCAGAACTCTCTGACTGTCATGTTTAATGACGGCCTCTAACTCTAATATTTATATCTGCTCTTTCAAGCAGGCGTTGAACAAGTAAATGAAAACCATTAAACTCATGGGTGCTACATAAATATGCTTTTCGTCATGAAATTCACAATGCACATACATTAATATTAATAGTAATAGTAATAGTAATAGTAATAATATGGTTTTAATTTGGGGAGTTAAACAATTTTCTGTAATATTCTTTGGTAAGCTTGCAA
This sequence comes from Sinotaia quadrata, assembly GCA_028829895.1. Lineage (NCBI taxonomy): Eukaryota > Metazoa > Mollusca > Gastropoda > Architaenioglossa > Viviparidae > Sinotaia > Sinotaia quadrata. The sequence continues at coordinate 68,485,272 of CM054182.1, forward strand.
GATATGCTACATGATCTTATAGGATACACTTAGTGTTCGTGCAAGGATATGGTCAGTTGTCATTACAGGTTATACAGCTGTACATAATGTTTGTGCATGATATGCATCATGATCTTGGAAGATATACTTAGTGATTGCGCAGGGTATACTTCGCGATCTTACAGGTTATGTATGGTCTTAATTTTTATACTTAGTGATCGTGCAGGGTACATTTCGCGATCTTGTAGGCTAGGCTATAAATTATCTTCAGTTATATACTTAGTGATTGTGCAGGGTATACTCCGTGATCTTACAGGCTATAAATGGTCTTAAGTTATATATTTATTGGCTACGTGGGATAAAGATAGCGGTCATGCAGGATATACTTAGTGATTTTTCAGGGTATACTATACCTTATCATACAGATATTTAAGGTCTACGGTTTTAATTTCTATATGTCTTGCAAAATATCCTGTATGGTCACTTGCTATACTGTGTTTGTACGTCTTGCAGGATATACTGAAGAACGAAGACTCGCCACTAGATGATATGTTTATTACGTCACTGGTACAAGATCTGTACAAGGTAAGAATTATCTATTGTTCCCATCAACTGATTTAGCGTGTCCTTTACAAGGTTTCTCTTCGCAGCTTCAATTAATATTTCCTTTAACAAGTTACATTCCAAGGAAATTATCTATTAAGGTTTCTTTTCCCAGCTTCAATTAATATTTCCTTTAACAAGTTACATTCCAAGGAAATGATCTATTAAGTCCCTTCAAAATAAAACCATTGTATCCTTTTAAGCATGTCTCCAACAAATAAACTAGCAAAACCTTTACAGCGTTGTTGCCACATCTCCTTTTCAAATGTTGGTTCCATTAAATTCCATATATAGTTTACCCGGTGTGTGTAATGCATAACGCATTCCTTCAAGCATGTGGGCTTTTTTTTTCAAATGGCCAGCTTTACCCTCGAGCACGTGGGATTTTGGGGGAGCGAGCTAAATCGTCCTTGATCTTCGAGCATCTGGGAGTTATTTTGTTTTCTTCACATGACCAGCTTTATGTTGCATTGTCGGTTCTATGTACTCATCAAAAAAACCTACGGTCAAGGTTATTTACTCGAATTTTCACTCAGTGATTTTTTTCTCATGTGGTCAGCTTTATGTTGCATTTGCTTGTTTTGGACAATTTTGCTCTGTCACAATATCTGACTGACAGGTATCAACCTATCTATCTTATCACCGTCTTCATAAGGTGACGTTTTAATTCCGTTTGCTTTACTGTTTAGAAATATGCAGGTAAATGTAATATGCTCTCTCACTTCTCTCTCTCTCTCACACACACATACACACTCACAAAGTAACATATACACACATTCAGACTCTAAAATACCAAAAGGTAAAGTGTTTAAATGTTCAAATGCTTCAGTTTATAGTGCTGTAATATCCTCGGTCTTTCTATATCTCTCTCACGTACACACACACACACACACACACACACACACACACACACACACAGAAAGAAATATATTTAGACATACAGACTCTGTACAGTGTGTTCCTTTGATTAATTGCTTCTATTTATTCTATATAATCCAAGAATTGCGAGTCGCATCTTCACACTTTTCTAAACATTGTGTAATTGACAATTTCTGTTGTGATAATGGTAAACATTCATGGGAATGGGAAATAAGAAAATTGGTAAAAGTGCTTGAAAATTTCTTTTTCCCATACAAGTACATTTTCACAGGGCCAGGAAGGAAGGGAAGGAGGTAGGAAGGGAAGGAATGTACGGTCAAGGTCATTTGCTAAATGATGCTCGAATTTTCATTCGCAATAAAAACTTGTAATCAAACGTTCCAATAAACAAATTCATTTATATTCCTAGCAATGCATTCATTTTAATTTTCCACCATTCATCAAGGGTGGCAAATTCTCTAGTGAATTAATATGCCCTGTACAGCGCAATTCCATAAAAGAAACTAGAAAATATGTTAAAACTGTCTCATCAAAGAGACCAATAAATATCTTTAAAAAAGCTGTAAATTGTTTTTCACACCAAAAAACTTGTAAATATTTTAAAACTTTATTACCATCAACGGAACAAATAAAATATTTTTTAAAACGTTTCCATCAAAGGAACTAGTAGATATTTTTAAAACGTTGGCGCCGTCAAAGGAAGTGGTAAATAGTTTCTAAAAACGTTCCCCCCCCCCCTTCAAAGATAGTAGTAAATATTTACTGAAACGTTGTTTTACTCAAAGGAACTAGTAGATATGTTTAAAACGTTGGTGCCGTCAAAGGAAGTGGTAAATAGTTTCTAAAACGTTGTTCCCATCAAAGGAAATTGCAAATATTTTCAAAACTTTGCTTTCCATCAAAGTGTTTACAGCTATATTCTTATTAAGTCGTGCTCGTGTTGGTACAGACAGTTCACAGCTGTAAGCCTAAATGCTGACCAGAAATTTAGGGGTACCTAACTCACAGCTAGGGTCTCTTACTCCGAACAAGGTAAACAATACAAAGGTACAAAGTAAGCGAGAGTTGCGTCCCCTTGCCAAAGTGTCCTTGAAGAGACTCATTAAAAACAAACACAAACGAAACAGCTGGCGCCTCGCGTCAGTGGGTCAATGTCGATGATTATTATGTCGACAGAGACGATACCATCAAACGATGTCAGTTGCAGATCGTCACGTCACCCGAACGCTGTCGTGCAATACTGTCCAGTGAAGCACAGTACGTCGTGGCGTCCCGTCCTTGTGATAACGTGTTCAAATAGCAACGGAAACAGCGCCGGGTGAGGCCGGGCCGTCACGATTAACCAACCTGTAAGAAATCGCTTGGCACAGCTCTGTATATTAAAAAATATATATCCTTGAAAAATCCGCCCAGACCGGAATCTGCCATCATCCCAAGTAAAGAAGTCATGCATCCAGACCGGAATCACGAGTCAGGGATGTGGGGAAGGGTTCTTGGTTCAGAACTTTAGCTCGCCGCGCTTCTCTTCAGTCAGCTGACAAAACCATCATGCTTCCCCCCGCAGGACGTCGTCTCCAACCGCACTGAATCTCTACGACAGCGAAACAAGGCGTGTCGTACCGTGGCCTCCCAAGTTGTCGGATGTCTTTCTCTGTCGAAAATCTCCTGTACAGTTCCGACTTGTCCATTAACGACAGTCATGAATTTTGCAGAATTCTGAAGTCACCTGGAGCGAGAAATTTTGGGGTGAGATCCCATACAATACATCCAAGCATCTAAATGCAAATAGCGGACACGCTGGACACGTGATGTTTGCTTTGAAGTTGTTGCTGCTGCTTCTTGTCCAGCGACGTTTCGCTCGTTTATAAGTTTGACACAACTGTTATAAGTTTGACACAACTGTTATAAGTTTGACACAACTGTTATAAGTTTGACACAACTGTTTCTACATAATATTAAACTTTGTGATTATTTTGTATCAAAGTTATCAAAATTAATGTCAATAAAGTTGCAATTATTAAGTATCGTAACATGCATTTGTGATTATTTTTTTTAAAATAAAATACTTTATTGCTAATGTTTTCGTTTGTTTGTTTTTTTTTGAGACTTGAGGTCGGTGTTTGTTTTCTGTTAGATGTTTTGTTTATAAATTGTTTTTGGTTTTTTAGCTCTCATTTCTGAGTCCTGCTATTGCATTTTTACTTTTTTTTTATTCAGGGAATGACCTTCATCCACGATAGTGATTTTGGTTACCATGGCAACCTGAAGTCATCAAAGTGCCTCGTCGACAGCCGCTGGGTGCTAAAAATCGCAGACTTTGGACTCGGCGCTCTTAAGGGATTCCATAGCTTGCATTCTGGTCTATGGGAAGAGAACTGTGCAAGTAAGCAGTGCCCAGTCATATTTACATGGGTATACACACACACACACACACACACACACACACGCGCGCGCGCGCGTGCGTTCACGCAAAAGACCTCTCATAAGCCTACATTCTTAACTCTATTTGTGAAGTATACATTAACATTCGTGGAGGAAAATAAGGGATTGCTTCAGTATAAATGTACCTGTTTTTAATATTTCTTTTTTTAAGACGTATTACACAAAATGATAAGTTCACCCGGGGTGGGGCCGGGGGAGAATGCGGGTTTATGTAATGAGAAATGAGGTGGGAGACAAAATAAATGACCAAATCAATTAGAAAGATTTTATTGTTGCAGAGTTGCTATGGCGGGCACCAGAGCTGTTGAAAGTCGGCAGTGTAAGGCGAGGCGGTTCCCAAAAAGGAGACGTGTATTCGTTTGCTATCATCCTCTACGAGCTGTACGGACGCCGAGGTCCTTGGGGGGATACTCATCTTACGAGCAACGGTCTGTCATATGTACGAGTTGGACAATTACATAAATCGTATAGCGTGCAACATTCGGTGTGTCATAACTACGAGCTGGACGATTAAATAAATTGTATAGCGTGCAACATTCGGTGTGTCATAACTACGAGCTGGACGATTAAAATAAATCGCTTAGCGTGCAACATTCGGTGTGTCATAACTACGAGCTGGACGATTAAATAAATTGTATAGCGTGCAACATTCGGTGTCATAACTACGAGCTGGACGATTAAATAAATCGCTTAGCGTGTAACATTCGGTTTTACACAAGAGGTGGTCAGATTATGTTATGTACAGTCCGTACAACGGACGGTGTTAGCAGTTGGTGAGTTGACATAACGACTCAAGAGCATTATTGTTAAATTACTTACTGGTAAATTAAACGGCAATAACAGAAACAATCTGTTTAGTATTACCTAATGGTAAAACTGAATGCTGATCTCAATATTGAACACTTATTTTGACAAACAAATTATCTGTTCAGAACTATCTAGTGTTAAAATTGAAAACTGATTTTAACAAACAATAATCTGGTACTACCTAGTATTAAAATAGAACACCGATTTTAACACAATAATCTGTTTAGTTTTGCCTAGTATTAAAATTGAACACTGATTTTAACAAAGAGTAACCTCTTGGGTACTACTTAATAATAAAATTGAACACTGATTTTTTTCTATAAACAATAATATGTTTATTACTACTTAATAGTATAAATTGAATGCCGATTGTAACAAACATAATCTGTTTAGTACTACTTAATACTAAACTGACCACTGATTGTAACAAACATTAATCTGTTTAGTACTACTTGATAATATAATTGAATGCTGATTGTAACAGACAGTAATCTGTTTCGTACTACTTAATACTACAATTCAACACTTTTTGTAACAAGCGTTAATTGTTTAGTACTACTTAATAGTAACATTTAACACTTTTTGTAACATGCGTTAATTGTTTAGCACTATTTAATACTACAATTCAACACTCTTTGTAACAAGCGTTAATTGTTTAGTACTACTTAATAGTAACATTTAACACTTTTTGTAACAAGCACTAATTGTTTAGTACTACTTAATAGTAAAATGTAACACTTTTTGTAACAAGCGTTAATTGTTTAGTACTATAATAGTAAAATTTAACACTTTTTGTAACAAGCACTAATTGTTTAGTACTACTTAATAATAAAATTTAACAAAGAAATATATGAAAAACGAAGAGTTTGAATACAGAGTTTCGTGGAGGTGAAAATAAAGCTACTTAATAACAAATGGATTGTTTAACAATTGCATACTAGTGAAATTAGACGTTGTAATAATAACATTAATTAGCGATACTTTGCTAAATATTACTTACTTTAGAAATTAAATATTGATTCATTAGTCGATTTAATGTTATTTCATAGTAAAATTAAATAATAAAATTATGTGCAATTACCTGCTTATTATCACTCAGTAGTGAAATTATATATTAATAATTATTTTATAGATTGTTTTCTCAAGTTAATAAGCTGGTGTTGAAAATCGTCAATAACTAACATGCACAACACACACACTCACGCACAACACACACACTCACGCACTCTGAAATGCATTGTTCTGATTCTGTTCTTAACAATATTTGTCCTTCTTCGGCTAAATTTTAAAATACTTTCTTCACCATAATCAGTATATTCATATGCCAAACATGATTATATTTGTGCGTAGTGGACGTGCTTGCGTGTGTGTGTGTGAGTGGGTGTATGCAGTAAACTATTTTTTTTATTTCATAAATTGTAAAGTAATTATATTTCAGTGACCTATCAGTCACTGTCTCAGACAAAACTTTTATTTTATCCCTATTGATAATAAAAATGTTTATTAAATCAAACTAAACTAATGGTCATTTGTTTAAATATGTTTTACTGGCTTTGAACCAGTAATTCGAGCTCTGGCAGGAGGCCATTAATACCCGCGGATAATATTTTTACAGCTATTTCAGATGTGCCTGTGGTTATATGTGGATGGATGGATGGATGGGTAGTAGATAGATAGATAGATAGATAGATAGACAGATAGATAGACAGACAGACAGACAGACAGATAGACAGATAGATAGATAGATAGATAGATAGATAGATAGATAGATAGATAGATAGATAGATAGATAGATAGATAGATAGATAGATAGATAGATAGATAGATAGATATTTTTAATCTATTTAAATTCATTTAATCTCACCTGTTTAATTTTATCCCTTTTACTGTCAACAGAAATTATACAACGATTACGATCCGAAGACTACAAAAGCCTCGGGATTGTACGGCCCTTCCGGCCCGACACTAGTGTCCTGCAAGTCAAGGACGGAGTGGTCCCCCTGATGCATGCCTGCTGGCATCCTGACCCAGATCAGCGACCTGATTTCAAGAATGGCATTCGGGTAAAATTAAAACCCATCCAACAGGGGCTTCTGTGAGTAATTTAAAAGCATCTGATTTTAATTATTATCCTTTCATATGTCCTTACTATTTTGTTAATCCTTTTTTCCTTAAGAGGTTAATAAGCACTAACATTGATTTCCTTTGGCCGTTCAGGAATTACATTTTTTATTTTTATCTGTCTAAATTGGTGTGTTTGGTGGACTAATGTAGTATTTTTCCCGATTGCGATATATAGGATTTATTGTTGAAAAGTGAGGTATTGTTAAATTATCTCATGATTATTGTTCAGTATGAGATATTGGTATTGCTAAGTTATCGGCATAGCCACTTGTTCTAAAGGTGAGATATTGGTATTGCTAAGTTATCGGCATAGTCACTTGTTCAAAAGGTGAGATATTGGTATTATTAACTTATCTGCATAATTATTATTGTTGAAAAGTGAGGTATTGGTTTTACTAAGTTAGATATATGGTTATTGTTGTAAAAGGTGGGGTATTACTAAACTATATACTAGGTTATTTTTCAAAAGATGGGAACTTACACAGAAGACATCATTATTGTTCAAAGTGACTTGTACCAGCAAATCACACATCGCATTTTTCCTGTTAATTACCTTCGATTGCAGTTTATGTGTTGGGTAACTGGTATCACCAAGTCTAGTAATAACAATTTTCAGATTTACAAATTTAGAATCTGGATATGTGTGGCTGTAACATCAGTCTAGCGAAGAAAATCCGTATCATATTTAGAGTCTGAGATTATGTGGGTTCAATATCAGTCGAGCTATTATTAACTAAGCTATTGTGCCTGATATTTAATTTGACCTAACCTAGCTTCATGGCACTGCCCAGTTTTCTCCTTTTTGTTCCTTTGTTTCTGAATAAGTGTTCACTGTCAGGCATTCCAGCAATTTATTGTGGTTATTTTTAAAAATACACAGTCTATCTGACACCACATCACAAGTTGATTTATATGCAAATAATTTCTCTAAGCACTGAAAATTAAAATGTAATATGCATTGTACATGCCTGATTGGCTTTAAGGAAGAAATGATAAAAGTTGAGTGAATTGATGGACGAATGGGTGGATGGACGGATGGACAGCTGCTAACAATTTCGGACGGTAAAAGAAATGACAGTGTCACCAGTATAAGAACTGTGTGCAGCAAGAGCAACATCTTCGACAACATGTTGGCCATGATGGAGAAGTACGCCCACAACCTGGAGGCGGTGGTAGCCGAGCGGACAGAGCAGCTCTCTATGGAAAAACGGATGACAGAGAATTTGCTTCTGCGAATGCTTCCGAGGTATGTCCTCAAAGTATCACATCGTATCGTGTCTAGCTGTCACGTCATATCATATATAGTTGTTACGTCATATCATATATAGTTGTTATGTCATATCATATATAGTTGATACGTCATATCATATATAGTTGTTACGTCATATCATATATAGTTGTTACGTCACATCATATATAGTTATGTCATATCATATATAGTTGTTACGTCATATCATATATAGTTGTTATGTCATATCATATATAGTTGTTACGTCATATCATATATAGTTGTTATGTCATATCATATATAGTTGTTATGTCATATCATATATAGTTGTTATGTCATATCATATATAGTTGTTACGTCATATCATATATAGTTGTTATGTCATATCATATATATTTGTTACGTCATATCATATATAGTTGTTATGTCATATCATATATAGTTGTTACGTCATATCATGTATAGTTGTTATGTCATATCATATATAGTTGTTACGTCATATCATGTATAGTTGTTATGTCATATCATATATAGTTGTTACGTCATATCATGCCTGATTGCCGTCATAATCCAGATGTTACATAGTATTATGTCTAGCTACCACGTCATGTATCTAGTTGTTACGTCTTATCATGTCTAGTTGTCACGTCGTATCATCTCTAGCTGTAACGTAGTATCAGTCGAACTGTCACGTGGTATCATGAGTAACTGTAAGTCATATCAGATCCAGCTGTCACGTCGTATTATGTGTAGTTGTTACATAATGTCATGTCTAGTTGTTACATCATATCATTTCTAGCTGTCACGTCATATCCTGTCTAGCTGCCACGTAGAGCTATCATCATATAATGCCAGTCACACCCACAATGTTGAGGCATCACAATCTGTTCTAGCTGTCAAGTCTACAACGTTATCACGTCAAATCACATATAACTGTCAGGCTAGCAATGTTATCACGTCATATCATGTAAGTCTGTCAAGTCTACAACGTTATCACGTCAAATCACATATAACTGTCAGGCTAGCAATGTTATCACGTCATATCATGTAAGTCTGTCAAGTCTACAACGTTATCACGTCAAATCATATATAACTGTCAGGCTAGCAATGTTATCACGTCATATCATGTAAATCTGTCAAGTCTACGACGTTATCACGTCATATCATGTAAATCTGTCATGTCTGCAATGTTTTATTACGTTATGTAATGTTAGTTGTCAGTCCACATTCATGTCTCGCAGTCCCGATGTACTCTGGGGTGACGCTGCATTATACCAACGTTTATTAGTTAATGACATAAAACATCTAGAATTGCTGGTGCAGAGTATGGACTACTGGTTAAATACACAAATCTGCAACTGATACACCGATATGCTTGCGCCGCCGTCAGTTTGACTCACGGCCCCCACTCACTAATAGACTGAAATATAGATATAAAAATAGATATTTAGACGGACAGAGAACACGATGTTATAATTAGATTGTCACTACAATTTACGATGACGAACAAACAGAAAGGTACACTACACTGACAGATGCGGGAGATTAAAACAATTAGAAATATTTGATCAAGAAAAGTTTAACAATATTTAAAAACAAAACACATCCTTTATTCTGATCATCCTCAACATTCAGTAACATTATTGCTCCTGTAATGAGTTTAGTTGCACTGCTGTCCTTTCACATGACTTAACTTATGATTCTTGTAGACCGGCAACTCTCACAAGACACGTCACACGATGTAACTTATAATTCTTGTAGACGGACAACTCTCACAAGACACGTCACACGACGTAACTTATAATTCTTGTAGACTGACAACTCTCACACGAAGATGGAAAACCTGACAGACGCTCAACGTCTTATGAATAACAAAGTTCGGGCGCCCAAACACTACAATTAGACGAAATTCGGGCGCCCAAACACTACAATTAGACAAAGTTCGGGTGCCCAAACACTACAATTAGACAAAGTTCGGGCGCCCAAACACTACAATTAGACTTAAGATGAAGAAAGCAAGAAAGACAAATGACCTTGAAACATAAGTGCACATCCTAAATATACCGAAAATTACTACATTAATAAATATTAATAATAAAACATTAATAAATACTTGATTTGATATATGTCTCTGCAACAAAAATAAAAGCTAGTCATCTTTAAAATCGTATAACATTCCTAATAAATCTCTGCCGTTAATACATGCGTTCTTTGGCTCTTAATACTTCAGTACGTGCATAGTCTAACTGTACACACGTGATTGTTTTATTTTACTATATCTTTGCATTTTAGAGCAAATCAATAACTGCACCGCGGCTTGCATTAACCTTATTTTCACTTTTTGTCCTTTGAACTTACCTTTCAGTAGAATATATTACGGGAATAGTTTAAGTCAGGGCACTCTAGAGATTTTTGTACTTCATGGAGAGGGGGAGAAATGTAGGATGGATGGAAACGGAAACAATCAGAAAGAGAGAGAGAGTGTGTTCTACTGCAAATTTCGTAAGCATGCTTTGTACGGATTAGCTCACACTGTCTTGTTGACATAAGTATGTCATACACTAACACTGGTTCACACTTGACGTAAACATGTCATACACTAACACTGGATCACATTGTCTACTTTGACATAAGCATGCACACACTACCACTGGCTCACGCGGTCCTCTTGCGGTAAACATGTCACACACTAACACTGGCTCACGCTGCCTACTTGACGTAAACATGTCAAACACTAGCTCTGTCTCACACTGTCTATTTGACGTAAATATGTCACACACTAACACTGGCTCACACTGTCTACTTGACGTAAGCATGTCATAATTTATTAGCTCACACTCTCCACTTCACGTAAGCATGTCAAACACTAACACCGGCTCACTGTCTGTTTTGACGTAAGCATGTCACACTAACACTGGTTCATACTGTCTACTTTGATGTAACCATATCACATACTAACACTGGCTCATACTGCCTACTTTGACCTTTCGCAGGTCAGTGGCGGAACACTTGAAGCATGGCAAGCCAGTGGCTCCAGAGCAATACGACCAGGTCTCCATCTACTTCAGTGACATTGTGGGATTCACAGAGCTGTCCGCACAGAGCACCCCCATGCAAGTACGTCACTTACTCTTCCCTGTTCATCACTCACTCATTCCATTTTATTGCTTACTCTTTCCTGTTCATCAGCCAGGCATTCCATTTTATCGCCTACTCTTTCCTGTTTATCGCTTACACCATGTTCATGACTCATTCATTCCAATTTATCGCTTACTCTTTCCTGTTCATCAGTCAGTTATTCCAGTTTATCGCTTACACCTTCATGTTCATGACTCATTCATTCCAGTTTATCGCTTACTCTTTCCTGTTCATCAGTCAATTATTCCAATATATCGCTTACACTTTCATGTTCATGACTTATTCATTCCAGTTTATCGCTTACTCTTTCCTGTTCATCACTCAGCCCTTCCAGTTCATTTGCTGAAACCGATGTGCCACTTGTCGTTGCAATTCGTACTTACTTATTCCACTTCATCGGGTTTTAAAAAAAATTATATTCTATTGCTTATAGCATGTCTTTCTTATTCTAATTCATTGCTCGATCATTTCAATTCGTCGCTAAGTCTTTACAGCTCACTTATCATCCCGCATTCATTTATAGCTCATTTCATCACTTAATCGTTCAAATCATCTTTATGACATTCTTACAATACAGTTTAAATGTCGTTTGAATGTTGTTACCCCGAAATAATACCTTTAAAATTGATCTATGGTAAACTTTTATGTATATAGCTTATTTGTGGTTACAGAACACAGAATAGCATGTTTGTTCAAGGCATCAGTGCAGGGGAGATAACTCTCATCAAATATGATTTTCAGTCTTGTGTGCCGTGCCTGTTCCAGGTTGTGGACATGCTGAACGACCTCTATACATGCTTCGACTCGATCCTTGAGAACTATGACGTGTACAAAGTGGAGACAATCGGTGATGCCTATATGGTGGTCAGCGGCCTACCTATTCGTAATGGTCTGAGTCATGCTGGGGAAGTGGCGTCCATGTCATTGCATTTGCTCTCCGCCATCAAACACTTCCAAATCCGACACCGGCCTGAGGCCACTTTAAAAATCAGGATCGGAATTCACTCCGGTCAGCTTCAATTCTTATTTCAAATGATCGCGTGGTTTGCTTGTTTATAAATGGCACATTCCAATCTTGATTGAATGTTTTTATGATGTTAAAATACAGTATGCATTGTACAACACAGCACAAATCAGTTATAAATATTTATCTATTAATTAAAACTTGGATCTCTGATATTTTCAAGTGGTCCTTCAATTGCAATCATTGAATATTGACCAATCAATGACAGTTTTAAATTAAATATTGCACATTGACCAATTAGTGACAGTTTTACAGCAAACACTGCATCACAATCAAAGTTCAAACTTTGATCCGTCAGTCGATTGTACAGTAACCTTCAGATTACAATCCGAAATAGTTTTAAATTCGACCAATTACTTACATATTGAAATAAATATCTCAACACACAACTTAGTGACCCGTGAACATAGGGAACTTTATTGGTATTTGCCTATTAGGATTTTTTTAATTTAAAAGTTATTTGCAGATATTAACATATAGCATCCAGACTATCCTTTACTGAAAATTATTTGATTGTCATCTTGCCATAAGCAGGAGTCTCTGAATTGGTAAGGTGTAGATCTCATTTTATGCTTGTGTCACACAGGTCCATGCTGCGCGGGTGTGGTTGGACTGAAAATGCCACGTTACTGCTTGTTTGGAGACACAGTCAACACAGCCTCTAGACTAGAAAGTACAGGAGAGGGTAAAGTTTATTTTTCACTGTGACCTTGAGGATCAATATAAACTGTAGACCTGAGAAATTAGCTAAATAAGCAATAATTAAAAGAGAATGAATAGAGATGGAGGGAATAAAACAAAGGACTGCAATTGGAAATGTATATATGTCATTTTTTGTTTTGCTTGTATTTTATAATTATTTATCTATTTCATTTTATGTATTGCTTGCATTTTATAATTATGTATGTATTATATTATTATTATAAGATGCCTTCAGTATTATTATCTCCCTTTAATGCTGTTTTATCTTCTCGTGTAGCTGTCCCAGTTTCCATTTGATTGTAACTCCACTCGCTGTTGTCTTCCGAGATATGCTGTATTCTGCTCACATCCTTCAGCATTATTTCCCTTTAGTACTTTAATGAGCAAATCCACTGCTGACTGCTTCTTAGCCATTATTAGGTCTCCACAATGTTAACATTTTCTCTTAATTCAGTGGTGGATTCATGAATGAATAAAATTATTCTTTTTCCAGCATTAAAGATCCACTGCAGCCAGGAGTGCAAAGCCATTTTGGATTCCCTTGGGGGGTACCACTTGGAAGAGCGGGGATTCATTGACATGAAGGTAGTGACTTGAAGTTCTTTGCTGCCGCCATATTGCTACTAATTTATGCCCGTTTTTCTGTTTCCAAAATTTCTTCAAATTGAAAAATATCGATACTGACAACAGATTTGCTTTCTTCATAATTTCTCCTCCACATACAGGAATAGAGGAATTATGCAACAGCTAAAACAATTCCTAGACTTTGTGTGTAACTTGGGTCGGATGTGACGGATGGCTTTAGACGTGGCTACAATATTGTTTTATTCACAGTTTAAGAGACGTTGTAATTTTATCCTTCTACAATATTGTTTTATTCACAGTTTAAGAGACGTTGTAATTTTATCCTTCTACAATATTGTTTTATTCACAGTTCAAGAGACGTTGTAATTTTATCCTTCTACAATATTGTTTTATTCACAGTTTAAGAGACGTTGTAATTTTATCCTTCTACAATATTGTTTTATTCACAGTTTAAGAGACGTTGTAATTTTATCCTTCTACAATATTGTTTTATTCACAGTTTAAGAGACGTTGTAATTTTATCCTTCTAAAAATCATTTTATATGTGCAAAAATAAATCCGCGTAACAAATATTTTTTCGAATTGCATCTATCAGCAGTCTGTATTTCTATAGAAGTATAGCCTTAGAAGTGTACTTACCTTTAGAAGCTATCTTTAGAAATATTTTATATCTAGCTTTAGAACTTTGATTATCTGTAATGCTATCATCTAGCTTTAGAAGTGTAATTATTTTAAAGGACGCCGTATTTCTAAAACGTGTAATTATTTTTAAAGGATTCTAAAAAGTGTAATTATTTTAAAAGACGCCGTATTTCTAAAAGTATAATTATTTTAAAGGACGCCGTATTTCTAAAAATTGTAATTATTTTAAAGGACGTCGTATTTCTAAAACGTATAATTATTTTAAAGGACGCCGTATTTCTAAAACGTATAATTATTTTAAAGGACGCCGTATCTTTAAAAGTGCAAATATCTTTAGAGAAATACCTAGTTTTAGACTAGTTTCCCTAGCTTTGATAGTGTAAATCTTTTTAGAACAATACTTCACCCTTTGAAGTAAAATTATCTTTAGAAGATATATATATATATATGTAACCTTAGTAATGTTAATTATTTCAAGAAGGATTCTTCGTCTGTTTTGTATGTCTTGATTGCAGCTAGAGAGTACTCTATAATTCCATTTCTTACAAGCATGTTTCTCACATTGTCTATGCGCAGGGAAAAGGCAAAAGGCTTACCTACTTCTTGATCGGCGAAGATCACAACCAGCGCATGCGCAGACTCAGCAGTAAGAAGTCCAACGGGGACGGGGACCGGCAGTTGAGATGCGTGTCGACTGGCAACATGGACTACGCAGGGAAGCTGTACTCCATGCAGAATGGCCTGGTCAGTGAGCTGTGGCGAGTGTACACGCCGCAGGATGCCGCTGAGGTCAAATCCTCGCAGACGGACCACTCGCGCCACACGCCGTACCACGAGAGGCCCAGTCTGTCCAGTATCGCGTCGTCAGGGTGCTCCGACACCTTGTCCAGCAATGGTGTCAAACAGAATGGGTTCTACGCCAACAGTCCAATGCCCAACTCGCCAACCAGCGAATGCGAGGAGCCGAGAGAGTACATGTGCCTGCTGGACACCAGCCGCAAGAAACTGGTTTCTGATTTTGGCCTCATTCCAGAGACGGTGTTGTAGCCGGATGCAGTTTTGAAGGCATTGGTGCCAGTGTTTATATGTTGTAAAGTCATTAACAAAATCAGCAAGCTAAAGGACAAAGAGAACCTTAATTACAAATATCCATTTATGGCTCTCGAGAAACGCATTTTGTTTCATCCTCTGATGTAAAATTCATCACAAAAGTGCCCTGGTAATTAGAGAGGCAATATTTTTCAATGGCGAAACGTGTCCTGGTGATTAGAGAGACACTTTTTCCCCATGGTGAAACATGCCCTGGTGATTAGAGAGTAAGTTTTCCAATGGCGCAACATGCCCTGGTGATCAGCGAGGCAAGATTTCCAATGGTGAAACAGGTCCTGGTGATTAGAGAGACAAGTTGATAATATATATATATATATATATATATATAATCAGCTCTTTAAATGTGTCTTGGGGAATTAACCTCTAATCAGCTGGTTAAATGTGTCTTAGGAGACATTACCTCTCTAATAAGCTGGATAAATTTTCTTGTGGAAATTATTAACTTTGGATTCAGAAAATTGAATGTAAATTAATAATTAAACGCGTCTTTCAAAACAGTGACACCGCAGTGACAGGGATGAATTGGAATTGCAAATAAAATTATACTAGTGATCCGAACAGCTGATCCAGCTTGACGTCACGGAAATCTGTTTCAGTAATGTTCGTACTGGCGAAATTTTAAGGTGATTTCAGTTTCAAACATGTTCATACTGGCGAAATTTTAAAGTGGTTTCAGTTTCAGATAGTACCGGTGAAATTTTAAGGTGATTTCTGTTTCAGACATGTTAGTACTGGTGAAATGTTAAGTGATTTCACTTTAGACATGTTTGTTCTGGTGAGATTTTAAGGTGATTTCACTTTTAGACATGTTTGTGCTTGTGAAATTTTAAGGTGATTTCACTTTTAGACATGTTTGTACTGGTGAAAGTTTAGGGTAATTATAATTTAGGCGTGTTCATACTGATGGATTTTGAAGGTGATTTCTGATTCAATTAATGTGCTTTATAACTCGGAGTGGAACACATTTACTGTAGAAAGGAAATCTTTACAATACATATCACAGTGGGAAGTGAATTCCTAATGACAGTTGGTATGTATGTCAAGTACTTGGCGAACGGCAATTCAGTGGAATGTCAAGAACTTAAAAGAATGGTTAAAAGGATTTCAGCACATCGCATCCGTACAGAACTACAATTGGCAGTGTAGTCACTTTTGGAATAACATTGCTTTCGCTAGTCTGAAGAAATTATTTTACCGCGTTTCTCTTAAAAAAAAATAGTATAAAATAAAACCAAAGAGCGGAAAAGAAAACGTCACTGTGTCGCAGATTGGCGAAGTATGTGTTTATTACTAATTGAATAAGTGACGCTTGCATCCTCAAATAAAATTTAGAAATCACAGCGAACATTCTATCATTGTTCTTCATGAATACATTTCTACTATGATTTGTGCTTATTTTTCATTACTGCTTGTTAAGATCCTTGCCTTCAAATGTAAGAAAATAATTATATTCATACCTTTGTCGATAATGGAAGGCTTTGCAGCCAAAAAAAAACAACAAAACACAAATTTTATGAAAATGTAGATATATAAAATTTACTTTTTTTTGTCTCTGCTGAGTAGATGAGTGTAAATATGTGTATGTATATATACACACACTGTACATGTTTGCGTGCGTGAACTTTTTTACGTATATTTTGTATGATTATGTGAAGATTGCTTATGCGTGCGTATGTGTGTGTGTGAGAGAGAGAAGGAGAGTGGGGAAGTAAATTGCGCCTATGGTAAAGCTCAAGAAGACATTCTCTTAAATGGCCTTGACTGAGTAAATATATATATATACACACACGTACAATCTTCTGTTGTGATAATTAATATGTTTGTATGTAATGTTAGTTCCATTAATGTTTCTTTTCTTACTAACTTCTTTCATTCATTTCTGAATATGTTTTAAAATGCATTCATACTTCAACAATGCATAATTCGCAGTGTTTAAAATCATACGAATTTTAGTTTGGTTTTTTTTTTGGCGCCTAATCTTGAATCGAGAGTTGTACCTTAACACTTCATAAAAAGGTTTTCCAGTAACAGAGCTGGAGTTTGATAATGATCACTGCATTCAGTTGCAGGCACTCTTTAAAATCACAAAAAGGTTTCCAGTAACAGAGCTGGAGTTTGATAATGATCACTGCATTCAGTTGCAGGCACTCTTTAAAATCACAAAAAGGTTTCCAGTAACAGAGCTGGAGTTTGATAATGATCACTGCATATATATTCAGTTGCAGGCACTCTTTAAAATCACAAGATGTTTTTTTCCAGTAACAGAGCTGGAGTTTGATAATGATCACTGCATATATATTCAGTTGCAAAATCATATAAAGTTACAGCCTACAGATATGCCAATATTTTAGCAAAGAAATAAATCTCCAACTGATGTTATGGTTCAAAGTCGATTTTTTAAAAAATACCTATTTATTACATTGCCAATTCTATATTCACTGAATGTGCGTGTGTGTGTGTGTGTGTGTGTGTGTGTGTGTGTGTGTGTGTGTGTGTGTGTGTGTGTGTGTGTGTGTGTGTGTGTGTGTGTGTGTGTGTGTGTGAATGACAGCTGTTAAGACTGTAGAGTTCGTCTGCAGAACAATAAATCACGAAATATTGCTGAGTGCCGTTTATAGCCGTATTATGTTTGAGCCGAGCCTGCCCTTAATCAAGGAATTGACTTCATGGCTGTTTTGCTAAACACTTTTCTTCAGTACTCAAACTCCACGCGTGTCAGTATATGTAATTGCAGAAATGTGACTGATGCAAAACTGTAATTACTTAATATGCTTGCGAATGGATGTCTGCCGTGTGGACATGAAGATCTCTAACGATCATATCAGTTTATACAAACAAAAAAAACCTGTGTATTTCTGATAATGATTTAAACGCATTATATACTTGTAACTACAGAGCTGTCGATTGCTTTCATTATATTATTTATGAAAAACATACGTGTACTCTTCTGTCTCTATTTATATTGATCTTTTTTCTTTCAGTATGTTTCAATTTTGCTTCTTGGGGTATTTGTGGCATATATTGGTCTTTATCTTTTACTTTTGCAGTGTAGATGCATTGGTGTATGTGTGTGTGTTTGTGTGTGTGTCTATGTATTTGTGTGTGTGTGTGTGTGTGTGTGTGTGTGTGTGTGTGTGTGTGTGTGTGTGTGTGTGTGTATGAATTCTTTAGGGTAGAAAGCCGTGAACGAAACTTCTTAAATAAATTAAAATAGTATTAATATATAATTAAAACACTATTTCGCCATACAGAATATTGTATACAATATACTAGGATTGCATCAAACCCTTACCTTCCAACTGGTTCACCGACAAAACCGCGAACGACAAATGCGCGCCGACAAAACCGCGATGGACAAAATCGCGACGACAAAATCGCGCCGACAAAATCGCGCCGACAAAATCGCGATCGACAAAATCGCGATGATACATGTTAAATCGTACAAGAATGTAATAATAACATACGTAGATATCAATATTACGATACACAAAGCAATGTTAAGAGATACTGAGTGCAAATAATCCTCAAAATACGGCAATGAAAAGAATGAAGCATACATCAAATCTTAATAATTTTATTTAAAGATCAATATTAAGAGATACTACGTGCAAATAATTCTTACACAAAGGTAATGAAAAGAATGAAGCATATATCTAATCTTAATAATTTTGTTTAAAGAGCAATATTAAGAGATACTGAGTGCAAATAATCCTTACACAAAGGTAATGAAAAGAATGAAAAGAAGTTACATAATAGAGCGAACATACATAACACTTCCTGCCATTCTTTACTTGGTGATGTTTATCGCGATTTTGTCGGCGCGCATTTGTCGGCGCGATTTTGTCGATTTCAAAGAGCGCGATTTTGTCGGCGCGCTTTTGTCCATCGCGGTTTTGTCGGCGCGCATTTGTCGTTCGCGGTTTTGACGGGTCACCCTTCCAACTACAACAATAAGATCGCTACCCTTTCCTTCCAACTACAACAATACGATCGCTACCCTTTCCTTACAACTACAACAATACGATCGCTACCCTTTCCTTACAACTACAACAATACGATCACTACCCTTTCCTTACAACTACAACAATACGATCGCTACCCTTACCTTCCAACTACAACAGTACGATCTCTACCCTTTCCTTACAACTACAACAATACGATCGCTACCCTTTCCTTACAACTACAACAATACGATCGCTACCCTTTCCTTACAACTACAACAATACGATCGCTACCCTTTCCTTACATACTACAACAATACGATCGCTACCCTTTCCTTACAACTACAGCCCAACACACACAAAGATCCTTAAATTTCCGACTACCATACTTCCCAACTAAGGAGCCTACCCTTCTAACTACAACTACAGTACTACAGACACTAAGGCACCTACCATTCTAAACAAAGAACTACCCACACTAAGACATACCCTTCCGACTATAGCACTACCCACACTAAGATCCTTAACTTTCCGAATATAGCACGACGCACACTAAGGCCTGAACATTTCCAACCACAGAACTACCCACACCAAGACTCCTAACCTCGCAACTCCAACACTACCCACACTAAGACTCCTACCCTTCCCTTCCAATTACAGCATTACCCACACTGTGACGCCTAGCCTTCCAACTATAACACTTCCCGGACAAAGACATATACCCTACCCATCCAACTACAGCATTACCCACACTATGACGCCTAGCCTTCCAACTATAACACTTCCCGGACAAAGACATATACCCTACCCATCCAACTACAGCATTACCCACACTATGACGCCTAGCCTTCCAACTATAACACTTCCCGGACAAAGACATATACCCTACCCATCCAACTACAGCATTACCCACACTATGACGCCTAGCCTTCCAACTATAACACTTCCCGGACAAAGACATATACCCTACCCATCCAACTACAGCATTACCCACACTATGACGCCTAGCCTTCCAACTATAACACTTCCCGGACAAAGACATATACCCTACCCATCCAACTACAGCATTACCCACACTATGACGCCTAGCCTTCCAACTATAACACTTCCCGGACAAAGACATATACCCTACCCATCCAACTACAGCATTACCCACACTATGACGCCTAGCCTTCCAACTATAACCCTTCCCGGACAAAGACATATACCCTACCCATCCAACTACAGCATTACCCACACTGTGACGCCTAGCCTTCCAACTATAACACTTCCCGGACAAAGACATATACCCTACCCATCCAACTACAGCATTACCCACACAACCTTTCATTTTCAACTACATCACCACCCACACCAACACTCCTAGACTTCCAACTACAGCACTACTCACACCAAAACCTCAAATCACATTAAGATAAACACGAAGTGAAATCACACACTAAAGTCTGCATACACAAATCATTTTAAACAAGTGAAAGTATGAAGACTGTGAAAAGAAAACACGCAAAACGTCATCCATTCCGGTTTTCCGCTGGAATGATTGTAATAATAACGAGTTACTTCCACTTTAATCACCACCAGAGGGCGCCATGTATAAGTCACGTACCGCATCTTGGCTACTGGACTCTATCTGCTGCAAGAAGTCAGCTATCTGGCTGTCCAAAGTATGCTAGAGATTACAGTCCCAATGGCAACGTTCAGAGGCATACATAGGCTTAAACATATGTAAGGACAGTTATTCGAAAGCCGGAAAACCAATATATGTGTGTGTGTGTGTGTGTGTGTGTGTGTGTGTGTGTGTGTGTGTGTGTGTGCGTGTGCTCAATAGATTCTTATATATTGTTAATAGTTTTGTTATTTATTTTTGCCCCTCATCAAGTCTAAGAAAGACAAGTATTAATTTCACACAATGAAACATACCTGTGGAATATTAATATAATGCAATGAAAACCTACTTGAAGATAATTAATATAACAAATGGAAAACCGACCTGTAGATGATTAATATATCACACTGAAAACTTTACCTGCGGATAATAAATAAAATAAACTTCACAGTTTCTATCGTTCTTTTTATCCAACAACAACAAACAAATGTAATTTCTTAATTAGGCATTTAATTTATTAACTTTAAAGACACACAGATATAAAACGTCTTGCCGAAAAAAGAGGCAAGATGCGATCACATTATTTTTTGTCTCCCTTGGTTTATCACAGACTGGCAGGTTTGGCATAACAGTCTATATGTTCAGTATTCTTACATTTTCAAGGGGGAAAAGCGAATACTCAAAATCATTAAGTTTTCATTTAAAAAATCACTTTAAAAATAACTAAGCAGGATTTTCAAATGCCTTCAAAAACAGGGAAAATGTCTGAACATTAGAATAGACGTTGAATTTATTTTTTTAAAAACTTTATAAAAGGAAATATGTAAATATAACAAAGAAAAATGTCTTCTGTTCTTGAGTCTGATGTTATAATCTGACATTTCTTTATTATTGTTTGTGTTTGTGTGCGCGTGTCTACTTTATTTCTTCAAGATACAAAAAAATGTTCTGTTGATTTAAGCTGATTGAAGAAGAAAACTTCCAAGAGAAGATAACTTGTCTTAGGCTTCAAAACATGGCTTTAAATGCCTTCAAATAACACCAGACAAAAGAAACCAATTTTAAAATGCTGCAGTAGCTTTGTAGTAATCTATTGTAAATGCCAGAAAATAAAAATACCAACAAAATGTATGCTTATTCAATCTGTTTCTACCAAACTTCAAAATTCCAATCAAAAATCTATACAGTTCGCATCTTTCCTCCTTCTCCCTGTATTACAACACAAATATTTACAGATCGAATCAAACCATTTACATAAGGAAACCAAATATAGCACCAATAAAGCATTACATCCAGCAGTGTGGTCTAGATGCCAACAGACATAAATGTCCCTTTTCTGCTAAATAATTCCTCTAGTGTCATATCTATAAACAGTCGCAAAGAAAGTCTGCGACATAAAAATGTCCAGATTATTGGTTTAGTCCCGCACCAAAGCAAACAAACTTGTTCGTGATCATGGGATTGTGAAAGAAAACATAATTCTGAAAAGTGTGTTATCTGTTTTAGTATCTTTTCGTGTGAATAAAAAGACATTGTCGATTACATTAGTTTTATTCGCCCAAGCCTTACAGAGCTAATTAAGACATTTATAGCTAGGCCGTTTAATGACGAACGGGGTAGGAAAACGTCAAATTGTTGTCAAAGACTGTCTTGTCTCCCTTGGATAGTCAACATTAAAAAAAAATAGTAGTTTTCCTTTCGCAAACCTAACCCAGCAGTATTTATAGTATTAAAAAATATAAGAATTCCACATTTCAGATTTATGATACTGGAAATAGGTTGCTATTTTCTGAAGAGCATTTTGAACATAAACAAATATTTAACAGTATGTGTTGAGCAATTTGGTTGACAAGATCCCTCGGCTTATACAGAGGGGATGGGAGGGTTTGTCAGACATAAGGACGTCCCTTCACTAACGCCAGTAAAAGTGCGTACTTAAGTGGACAATAAATAGCTTGCTGTAAGAAATATCAACAGAAGTGTAGGTGTTTCGACAACAACAAAAACAGAAAGAGGAAAAAGGAAAGAAAGAAAAAGAAACAGCCACAAAAAAAAAGGGGGAAACTTTAGGGCAGCCGACGGACATTTTGGGATGTTTTGCATGTCCACTGTCACGCTTGAGTAAGCTCTCAGAGTCCGGAACACCATCACTGGCACAGCCCTTCGTCTCGGAAGACCGATTGGCATCGACATTAAAGCTGAACCTGTATCCTCTCACCTTTCAAGGTCAAGGACGCTTCGTGTGCTTCTTGCACACGACACCGATTGTACGATAAATCTCTGAAGCGTTAATGTTAACTGGAAGACGGACTTAACTACTGTCCGTCTAATTGCGGCTAAACTCTAAGTTAAGCTTTGATGTACGCATCTCGCAAAGGCTCTAGAATAGGCTGCGTGTTTTTTGTTGTTTTTTGTTAGGCATTAAATTTTCTTTTTTTCAAAAACGCACTGATGCATGCGCAGCCATGTGTTAACGTTTTAATTCTAAAAGTGTAGACCTAAACTAGCTTCGGATAGATTGATAAAATCCTAATTAGATGAGTCAGCTATTTAAAGTTTTCATTTAACGTCAGCACGGACTGTCGCACTAATAGTAACGCTATGGCTAAACGTTTCTAGTTCTTTGACGGTAATACGTGTACAATGTGGAACATAAATAAAACCAAAAGCCATACAATTAGTTGGTGCATTTTTTTTTTAAAGGGTTCCCTTCTACAGATAGTTGCCATTAAAAATAAATTCTTTTGGTCTCCCGCCGTTGGCCACGAAATTTTGCCCAAGACATCTTCTAGGCGTTTACTGGAGTGCCTTTCTTCTCCTTTGGAACGTGGCTTGGATTTCAGCTTCTTTATTTACCCTGTAAGCCTAACACTTGAAAACACCTATAGGCCTGGAGTTTGGCTCGTCTTCTTTTGCCTACATGTTCTACGTTGTTGTAATCTAATGCGTTAATAGTTTGGCTTGTGTTCTTATGTCCAAACGTTACACGTTGTTGTAATCTAATAGCTCTATGGGTTTAACTTATCTTCTTTTGCCTAAATGTTCCACGTTGTTACAATCTAATGGCGTTATGAGTTTTGTTTGTCTTCTTACGCCTAAATGCTTCATGTTGTTTTAGCCTATGGCGGTGCCATTTTAATTCCACTCTCCTCCAACTCTTATTATGCTTTGGCCTCGGCGCAGAGACTTCGCATTTTTCGAACAGCTCCAACGTCACTGTGTGCTCTGAGCGTCACAGATGGTTCCCAACATCACTGCGCGTTCTGAACGTTACAGCTGGTTTCAAAGGTCACTGTGCGTTCTAAGCATCACAGCTGGTTTCAAACGTCACTGTACGCGGCTCAAAAGTCACTCCTTGCACAGGGGCGTCGAGGTCAGCTCTATCAGGACTGTGCAGACCTCTCCGAATGCCTTCAACTGAATGTCATCTGCAACAACACAAAGCATTAGGCTTCAGTCCTACAAATAAGTCTGTATAGTGGTGAAGGTCAAATTATTTTCATGCGATCAGTGGGGTAGTAGATATATGGCATTTAAAACAAAAAATTTCTAACGTAATTACCTCTGGCAATGCTTGTTTAAATTATACATAGTGATCCTCTGTCCCCACTGTATTAAACTGAACAGGGGAAATAATCCATGTATATGCACTTTCGATGCATGAGAGTAGAGTTTCCATTACACACTCTTACTATACCAATTTATGTTGTTGTAAATTATGTATGTTACTGTGTATTACATTACATAATTTTAAGCCAAATATTTCTTCTTTTTTTTTCGAATTTAAAATACACATCGCATGCATTCCTAAATAAAAGATCTGATAACTTTATATTTTCTTTTAGTATCTTATTTCATATATTAATATTTTGGTGAAATATTTCACGATATTACTGTAATTCATATAATTTCTATTTTTTCCCTTAGCATATGATCATTCAGTTCTGGGCCTCTGTCTTTTTTCCTCCAGTTAATTTTTCAGTTTTATTCCATTATACTAAATGTTCAAAATTCGGATGAAATATTAAATTCAACAAGTGGAATACGCAAACCTAGCGGAGTTATTTCCCCTAAACTGAGTCTCTCCTCTGTATCATCCTTACAATTAATTCCAGTGATTGAAAATACAGTATTACATTTATTTAATTTGAAAAAATAATCGTCGGCTGTTTAAGTTAAGTAAAAGAAACTGGGGAAAAGTGAATCTAAAGCGTTAATTTACTTTCTGTAAGATGAGATCTTCATGAAATTAGTACATGTATTTTTAGTGTTACAGCACTGCTCATATTTAACTGGAAATAGATCTTTTATCAAAATTAATATTTAAATTAGATTACTGAAATTGCTAAAGGAAAATCTTTTGTTCCTTTCATTTTGTTTTTTTTTCTTTCTTTTTTTTTTTGTGCTATAAAAGGGAATCTACAAATACAACCTTAGCCTATAATGCAAGCAACTTATTAACAAATAACTTAGCTTCTTAGCTTTTTTAATAATTTTTTTTAAAAACTAGTTAGCTACAAGGAAGCAAGGTAAGTTTTGGCAGCAGTGAACGGTAGAATTTACTAACTTCGCACTCTCAGCTAACAGTTGAAAAGGTAAATTATAAAGAAGTATAGCTCTGACATTATAAAGTAGTTTTATCAGTGTTTATGCTATATACATGTACCCTTACGGGTAGAGATATACAGACGTTACAAAATAGTTTTATCGGTGTTATACATGTACCATTACACTACGAGTAGAGATATACTGATGTTACAAAATAGTGTTATCCTCCCGGTGTTTGTGTTATTCATGTACCATTATACTACGAGTAGAGATATTCGGACGTTACAAAGTACTTTTATCGGTGTTTATGATATACATGTACCGTTACACTACGGGTAGATATATACTGACGTGACAAGATTTATCGATCATTACATTACGTGTAGAGATATACTGACACGACAAAGCAGTTTTATCAGTGCTTATGTTACACATGTACCATTACGCTACGTGTATAGATATACTGACATGACAAAGTAGTTTTATCAGTGCTTATGTTACACATGTACCATTGCGCTACGTGTAGAGATATACTGACATGACAAAGCAGTGTTATCAGTGTTTATGTTACACATGTACCATTGCGCTACGTGTAGAGATATACTGACATGACAAAGCAGTGTTATCAGTGTTTATGCTACACATGTACAATTACACTACGTGTAGAGATATACTGATCGGCACGTAACCGACAATGGTTAAGTGGGTTGCTGTATTATTATTTCTTTAATTTTAAAAAGAAATAATTCAGTATAAATAATGGGCATTCGCTGGCAGTTATGTACGTTTTGGTGAAAGATAAATGCTGATTTGAAAAGGAAGTATGCAGTGTTCTACTTCATCCGGATCCCTAGGTGCAACGAACAGAGCGGCAAAGAATTATGAAAGTTTAGATGGTGACGGATTGGTGTACAGAAAATAATTATAATGACAACCAAGTCAGGTGACAGATTGGTGTTCAAAAATATAATGACAGCCAAGCATGGTGACAGATTGGTGTACAAAAAATATAATGACAACCAAGCATGGTGACAGATTGGTGTACAGAAAATGTAATGACAACCAAGCATGGTGACAGATTGGTGTACAGAAAATATAATGACAACCAAGCATGGTGACAGATTGGTGTACAGAAAATAATTATAATGACAACCAGGCATGGTGACAGATTGGTGCACAAAAAATAATTATAATGACAACCAAGTATGGTGACGGATAGGTGTACAGAAAATAATTATAATGACAACCAAGCATAGTGACAGATAGGTGTACAGAAAATAATTATAATGACAACAAAGTATGGTGACAGATTGGTGTCCGAGTAAAAGCCAACAAACTGAGAAGTAATTGTCCATAAGTGGGTTTTCTTTTCAGAACCACTGGTACATTAACATGATCTGTGGGTGTTTCCATTTATTTTTTGTTGCCTTTAATAGCACCCTCTTCATTACTAATTACTCTGAAATGTGTTACCGTTACTTATTAATCTACATATTTATTTATTTATTGTCGTCACGAAACATTTTATGTTGTGTATACATGTTTCAGGTGTCATAATGTGCATTTCTATTGCATTGTAAAACTAAGAAGACCAGGACAAATATATTGCCTCTAAGAACAAGTGCCTGAATGACGATAAGAATGCCGAGTGCCTGAAAACAAATATTTGCTCATTCTGCTAAACTTTTGGAGATGGAGGGAACAGAAGTACAAAACGTAAAGTTGTTTGTTTCAGGCAGGTGTGTGGCCATTTCGTTATGGCAGTGGTGCAAAGCTACATGCCATTTGATTAAGGCTACGATGCAAAGCTTGGTGCCATTTGGTTAAGGTAAGGGTGCAAAGCTTGGTTCCATTTGGTTAGAGCTTATCTTGCTGATAATGGGTTGAAAAGTACGAACTATAACATTTTCTGGTTAACTTTTCATAAGGGAAAATGCGTAAAGAGTGTCTGGTTAACATTGGATGATAAGAAAAAATGCGTCAACAATGTCTGGTTAACATTTGATGACAACAAATAAAGAGCAAAACAGCATTGTCCGAATGATAATGGTGAAAAGGCAAAATAAATGGCAATTTGTCTAATGCTTGATGGTAAAGGGAGAAAGTGTAGTTAATGTTGAATGAGAAATGAGAACACTTTCGCAGCATGGCCTCCCTTGGTTAGCGTTTAATGAAAGAGGCAAGAAAGCGCAAGTGCTGGTATGTTTTGTCACGCCCACGTTATGACTAAATCTCACGCCCACGTTATGACTAATTCTCACGCCCACGTTATGACTAATTCCCACGCCCACCTTAAGACTAATTCTCACGCTCACGTTATGACTAATTCTCACGCTCACGTTATGACTAATTCTCACGCCCACCTTAAGACTAATTCTCACGCCCACGTTATGACTAATTCTCACGCCCACGTTATGACTAATTCCCACGCCCACCTTAAGACTAATTCTCACGCTCACGTTATGACTAATTCTCACGCTCACGTTATGACTAATTCTCACGCCCACGTTATGACTAATTCTCACGCCCACGTTATGACTAATTCTCACGCCCACCTTATGACTAATTCTCAGGCTCACGTTGTGACTAATTCTCAGGCTCACGTTGTGACTAATTCGTTTTCCAATGATATATCAAATAATGTCTCCTTTTGTTAATGTTGACGAAAGTGAAAATTAAAGAGCACAATATACCGCCATGTGGATCAAATTTTATTTCTGTCAGTCATCATTATAACTCTCCTGCTCTTCATTATGTCCATTCGTAGTAATAACAATTCAATCATACTAACAACTAATTAATGTTACGAATTATAGATATGCAATGAAACAGCAAAGCATATGACATTATTAAAACAGCAAGTCGGGCTCCAGGCACCTGAGGAAGATGATACCCCTGCATACGGTTCCGGTCACAAGAGTTCACCTGCAGACAAAGATTATTAAAGAAAATGTCAGTTTTAATTTTGGAATTTATTCAACTGCAAAATTTACTCGATGTCAAGAAAGGGTAATTACGGACATCGTAATTAATTAATTCTACAGCAAACATTTACTAGGTGACACCTACAATGGTTCATGGCGTCAAACAAATTATACAACAAAAAATGAATTGCATTAATCATCAGAAATTATTTGCAGAGAAATAAAAATAATTTTAGAAAACAAACGCGGCTTACTAGAAAACAAGGAAAATGTGGAAATGTAAAACAAATCGAAGAAAAAAGAAAAATTTCATTCATTATTAGAATTTACATGCACACAAGGAAAAATATTTTTGATATAATGATAAGCTTTACTAGCGGACAAGCAAACGTGGAAAAGATAAAACAAAACAAAACCAAATGAATGAAGAAATCGCAGTGAAATGCACTAAAAAAAATTAAGGAATAAAACTAAAACTGGTCAGAGGATATTATTTGCAGATAAGCAAGGAAAAAAATTGTTACGTCAAGAAGATAAATTAAATGAATTACAAGAATCCACCTCATGAGCTATAATTCTTTTCCGCCTTCGATGCAACGAGATGTTTTCAAGAGTTTTGCATCAATATAACCACCGAACACCATGTCAGTCACTTCTCAAAAACTAAACAGTTCCTATAGTTACTGATCGGTCTTAAAAGTTTCCTAAATTTAGCAGATAACCGAAAGCAAAGTTCTGACTAACTCTCTGTCTGTTCTAAAGATATATAAGTTGTTATTTTTAAAAATTAAACAGTAAAATGCAGTGACAATTCTGTATACTTACTTCGAAACTTTAAAGAATTTCTTAGGTTTCTGTAACCAGCTCGAGTCCAGAAACCTACCGCGAGGCTTTTTCCTGTCGTCTGTGGCGGCGAGAGAAGTTACCGCCTCAACCTCGGAGCTGGTTGATGTTAACAATTGGGCCGCAGGAACGTCGACCGTTCCACCGTGAGTCTGCTCCTCGGTTTCCACACCATACCGCTTGCGGCAAGTTACTTCAGGTGAGTGAGCTCGCAGAGAAACCCCCAAGTCGAAAGACATTGACTGCTTGCAAAGCACCCCAATCGTCTCCATCTTGTCCCGCCCGCTTCTCCTCTCCTGGATCTTGGGAGATGCGGGCGACTTGCTCCCGGATGTTTGGGAGTCGGACCTGGCTGATTTGCATGGCGATGTCTGGCAGCACAGAGTGTTCTTACTTTTAGTCGAGGATGAGGGAGAGATCTTTTGACCTTTGTTTTCTTTTAGGAGTGATGGATCGAGAAATTCTTCAGATATGCGCTCGATTGATTCCCCATCAGAGGCGCCTGAACGTTGACGGACGCGGACACCCTCGGACACACTGTAGGTCGCAGCTCTTTCCCTGGCTTTCTCGCCAGCCAGAGGCTGGTCATATGTTAACAGCGGCATGGACGAATGGACTGTAGGGCTTATAGTTGAGTCTGGCTTAAAAAATGGTTGTGCGGAGGCCCCTGACACTGACACTTGCAGCCAAAGGGGGCTAACCCTCTCGCTGCCTGTCCTGTCAGACGGGCTTGGCTCCGAGTCCGAGAAAGTCTGATCAAACGTGGTGGTCTGTGCCTCTTCCACACTAAAGACATGTGTCATTTTCTTGACTTGCCCTTCATTGGTGAGGTCTTTCAAAGGGGTGGAAGATTTGTGAGTTTCTGGTCCACTGGAAGAGGAGAGTTTGCGAACAAGGTGAGCCACGAGTTCTGAGTGAGCTCTTGGTGAGTCGGACCTCTGTAAAGATAGAGAAGAGTTGGTGCTGGAGGACCCCGTGCTCCTCACAGGGGTGCTCTCTCGAGACAGTCTCTTAACGATTGCCTGGACGTAGCTTGTGCTCGAAATATTCTCCTTCTCTTGTGCTGTAGTTGCACTTTGCTGTGCGGGCTTGGGTCCTTGGGCGGGCATGTAGCGATGCATTATGCGAGTAGCATATATGGAATGTCCACTGCGATACCGCTGGCTTTCTTGCAGGAGTTCCGCAGCTGGTTTCAAGCGGCGTACACGGGACACCAGCCCTACCCGGGGTAGGTGAAGAGTTGGGCTCGGTGTCTTGCGAAACTCCAGTTTTCTTTCCTCAGTTTCATACACCGTCGCTCGCTTTTCAAAGCGTTCTATGACGTCACGCAGTGGATGTGGGGTGCTGGAACTCTCTGGGCTGACCTCATCGATGTCGCCGACACTCTTGGAACGAGGGGCCGTGGATGGGGAGTGAGGGGCGCTTTGCGGGGGCAGTGGGGGTTTACCTTCCCCTCCGAGCTGAGCCTTGGGGGATGCGGGCCCTTTCTCTCGATGCTTCTCTCGTTCTTCTTTCAGTTTTCGGAGGTACTTCTGTCGCGATACTGGACTTCTTGCCGTCTTCAGTAGCTCCATGCTAGAAATATCTACACCTCCAGCCGACACAGGACCAGCCTGTGTAGCTGAGCCCTGCGTCCGACTGGCACCTATTGCAGATTCTGTACACTCCATCACAGACTCAGTAGGGAAATGTTTGTCTTCAGTGACCGAGGCAGACTCGCCAAGTAATAGACTACCTGACGGAGGCCTCGTTGGAATGGGTAGGTGAGGGGTCTCAGTAACTGCTGTTAATGAACGCTCGGCCTTAGGTGGTGAAATGGCCGCACGGCTAGCGTCTGTTTGCGTAAGCAAAATGGGAGACCCCGTTTCCATTTTGCCGACTTCAGACGACTTTTGGGCTGCACCCATTGTTTCAGAGTCGGGTACAGTAGTCGACGCGGACGCCTTTTTAGATGGTGATGAGATTACTTGTCGTTTCTCGAAAGTGCTGGCTGCCACAGGAATTCGGGTATCGACCTGGCATTGAGACGGGTGCTGGAAACCTCCAGAATGCGTTGAGGTGGTAGCAGATGTGATGACAGCTGCTGGGGACGATAAATATTCTTCAACGTGATCCGTTGACGCCTCGGGTGATGTGACGTCAATGAACGGAAACGATTCGATATCGGTTGTTTCTATTTCCGGCACTACTCGCGTCGAAGGAATGCTAGCACTTTCATCTATAAACAAGCATTATGGAAAGATAACTCTTAATTAGTATGCAATGACAGCCTGGCGTTCGATGCATATCAGCTGATGTAGAACAAGTCTAGGACAGTCAAGATTTGCTCTGTGCTAAAATATTTCGAAAAGATTACTTTGTGGGTTGTTTTTTGTTCAACATTAAAAGGAAATCAACTGAACCCCACCCAAATAAAAAATAATAATTTCTTTGAGAAGGAACTCTGAGAATATTCAATGACAATACTGAAAATGTCCATGCAGCAAGACTATTATAGTAGCGTAAACAAGACATTACAATTCTCAACTGTCTTTATCCATTAAATGCTTAAAGAAACACACTCACAGAGAAAAAAATCCATAGCAATCATTTCCTCATTCCATCTCTTTGCTTTCAGTGCGCACTAAATCAGACAAATTACTAACTACGGTACTTCTACAATACTAATCACTAAATCAGACAAATTACTAACTATGGTACTTCTACAATACTAATCACTAAATCAGACAAATTACTAACTATGGTACTTCTACAATACTAATCACTATAAGTACACAGGTGTTCAACTATCGAGATCACTTTAACAAATTATTAAATCTTATTTTGCTTAAATTACATCGAAATATGATAGGGCTTTTAGATACATGTGTGAAAAACATAGTCTATACAAATGATGAATAAACTGCAGACAGATGTGATGCTTTTACACAGACGCTGTGTGGGAGCAACAGTCTACACTATATATAACGTAATGAATCAATTGTAGACTCACTCTACACAACATAATGAATAAATTGTAAACACACTCTACACAACATAATGAATAAATTGTAAACACACTCTACACAACATAATGAATAAATTGTAAACACACTCTACACAACATAATGAATAGATTGTAAACACACTCTACACAACATAATGAAAAAAATTGTAAACAGACTCTACACAACTTAATGAATAAGTTGTAGACACAATACTCAAAATAATGAATAAATTGTAAACACACTCTATACAACATAATGAATAAATTGTAGACACTCTACACAATATAACGAATAAATTGTAAACACGCTCTACATAACGTAATGAATAAACTGTAGAAAGATGTAATGTTCTTATAGTCGCACTGTGTGAGCAACAGTTTACGCAAAAATAATGACTAAATTGAGACATATGAGATGTTCTTAGTGATGCACTGTATGAGCAACATTCAACACAAACAAAGTTCGTTGAACGTTCTGAGCACGAGAACATTTACCCAGAGTTCTACCGGATAATCTCAAAACTATTCTGATCTAGCGACAGAGAAGCATACCACTTTTTTGTTGCAAATTTTCTATAAGTAATATATACAAACCATATCTTTTACTCGTGCACATACCTGGGCTTTTTCTTTTCCTTTTCCTGAGTTAAGCAGCAAAAGTATTCAAATAAAAAAAGAGACACGTATACATTAAACCATGTTTATACATTGTTTAAGAGATTGTTTGCTTTATTTAAAG
Source organism: Sinotaia quadrata (assembly GCA_028829895.1). NCBI lineage: Eukaryota > Metazoa > Mollusca > Gastropoda > Architaenioglossa > Viviparidae > Sinotaia > Sinotaia quadrata. Next base: position 68,518,122 of record CM054182.1, read on the forward strand.
CACAGATATATTTTTTTAATTTAGTTTAACAGCAGCCCGTTTGTATTCATAACATAATTATATATTTAATTATATAAAATATGAAAATAAATAATAATAAAAATGTTACACATTTGATTATTTCAGTGTTTCTAGTGACGTTTTAATGATGTGAGGGGACGTAACTGGTGTACAGCGACTTCATTCTGCTCCGAAATGTATTTCGTCTCGCATAATATTAGTGCTAGCAGAAGTATTCGAAATGATTTTGTCTTTATTTAAAACTGAACTCAGATCTTGAACATGTGAACATTTAAAAAAATAAAGTGTATTGCTGCTGCTGTTATTGTTCTGTTGTTGCTGCTGCTATTGTTCTGTAGCTGCTGCTGTTATTGTTCTGTTGTTGCTGTTATTCTGTTGTTGCTGTTATTGTTCTGTAGTTGCTGCTGTTATTGTTCTGTTGTTGCTGTTATTGTTCTGTAGTTGCTGCTGTTATTGTTCTGCTGTTACTGTTATTGTCTGTTGTTGTGCTGTTATTGTTCTGTTGTTGCTGCTATTCTTCTCTTGTTGCTGCTGTTATTGTTCTGTTGTTGCTGCTATTGTCATCAGAAACAAAATCGATCACTGGCTGGATTGTTGGTCGTATGTTTCATTTGTAATACAGACGATGTTATAGTGTAATACTACTAGAGTCTCTACATTCAAACATATGTGATGACAGTATTTAAACGACTATGTTTAGAATCTGTGCCATAAAAAATATTACTTTAATTGCTAAATTTAAACGCATTTTATTATGTAGCATTTAAAGGGCTCATTTCTTAAAAATATTCATCATGATAAATATGACAATAAACGTTATATCTGAACACATTTTATTATGTAGTATTTAAAGGGCTCTTTTCTTGAGAATATTCATCATGATAAATATTGCAATAAAAGCTATATCTGAATTCATTTTAATGTGTAGTATTTAAAGGGCTCATTTCTTGAACAACAAAATAGAGATCTTGTGTAATGGTAAAATTTTACTACAATCGCTAAACATGAACACATTTTAATGTGTACTATTTAATGGGCCAATTTAACAACGATACCCAGATAATTCCACGTAATGATAAAATGTTCTCCTCAGTACTCCGTGTAGTATACGCACGCGCGAATTCCTTTGAGTAGTAAAAGTGATACATTCATAAAAGGATTAAACAGAAACCCCTTAAATATGCAAAACAATAAATTAGGAAATACTACCACCAAAATTAAGTTGTAACAGAGATATATTTCTCTTGGGGGGGGGGACTACATCTTGCCATATAAAGAGTGCTATATTTGCACTAAGAAAATCTATTATTTTTAATAAATGCTAAATTTAAAATGTTTTCTTATGGAAAATTGTCTTGTTCTTCAAAACGATGTTAACTTTAGGCAAAACAGAGCAACCATAGCTTGAACTAAATGTTTTATTTAAAAGATCCTTTTATGGTTTTGTCTTGTTCAGCAAAAACTGTATTACCTTGACGCCAGAGAGAACAGTTAAAACTTAAAATAAGGGTTTTGTTAAGCATATCCTATTATTAATTTTATTAGGAGCTGCAAAAATTATAGTAAGGTCAAGCTAAACAGAATGAATGTTGCTTTACTTAATACATCTGTGATACAACGCCACCCTACTTAATTGTTATGATTATTATTATTAATAATCATCCATAACTAATTACAAGTGATGATAATCTTAATCTATTTTATTAATAATTCTCCAGAAGACACCACTCGTCTGTCTCACTTGGTAGATATGCGGGTGTTGTAAACGTTTTCTCTCTTCCACGACATTAGAAACAAACATTTACCGCCACACAATACTTCCATAGGCGGAAAACGTCTTACTAAAGGAGAAGATAAATCCGTATTTAAGCGAGCCCCATCCATCAACTATCTCTCCAACATATGGTTATCAATATGTGTAAGAAAGTCAATAAATGTAACAATACATTTATTAAATCAACAATCAAATATATATCTAACAAATACAATGAAAAGATTATTTGACAGCAATATTTCCATGAAACCATGTTCGAATAATTTCAATGCATATAGAGTTTTATATCCTAACAAACAGTTCAGTAGATTAGTGTCAATATAAATGACAGGATCATTCTTATCAGAAACAGAAATAGAGTTATAGAGAGATAAGTGATAATAGTTTGTGCATAATCTTATCAAGACGATGCCACAATAGTCTTTCGTAACAATGTCACAGGTTTATTGTTCACAATAGAATTGTCAATGCTTCACATGTTCCTCTAGCATGTTGTAGAATGTTCCATGAACCGTTGTTCTCTCAAGATGGCACCCTAAGCAGAACAATGTAGCAATTTTCAGTAACGTTCTTGTAACATTCCATGATGTAGTTGAATATACTTTGCCATCATCAACAGTATCCTTCCACTTAACACTGGTGGTAGAGACTTCTCGAATCTACCATGGTCACAGCAGCTTATAAATCAATAAACTGTGAAACTCTAGAAATTGAAGAGATTCTAGAATAAAAGTTTGCTTCTTTTCCTGTAATATATAATCAGGGAACTGATTTTAAGTTTTCCAGTTTATTCACCTCTAACTCCATTCTTTCTTACATTAAGGTCTCAACTTAGAGTTTCCTGCAACAGTATTTATTAGCCTGATACACTCGTACAGCATAATAAATACAACATAATAAATTATGAACTTGTTTACTAGAAACAATGTCATAACATATAAGCGTCATAATTCACAATTGTAGAAGTAACAGTCTACTCACATAATACATCTCTACATAAAACGAAAGTATAACATATCAATAGCAAAAGTACATGAAACAATTCAAAGTCCATTGTCTCTCAATCAATCATTTAATTCGCCATTAAGCTAACAGCTGTTTTCATGACTGGACTTCTGCCACACCAAATTCAAAGTGATTAGAAAATAAAATTATTTCAGCAGGTAAACTTTGACCTCTAGCCACTAAACTGGTCTCATTCTTTGTAAATGTCAACCATTAGATAATAAAAAAAAAAATACTCATCCACGTAAGGCCGGTTTAGATCACATCAGCAAGTTTTAACACATTCTCCACCTGAGTTGTTTACTCCAAAAATAACGTCACAAGCAGTGCCCAAGATCGGATCACGTTAACAATTAACAATTTATATAACAATTAAGTGTAGAAATAGGGATAGGCAAATTTACTCTGCCACAATATTTCATAATAACTATTGTCTTGCTCAGCAAAATAAAAAGAAATGAATTTAAGGTTTAGCTACACACAAAAGCAATTGATTTATAATGATTCCTCCTTTACGTAATGACACTAGGATTCTTCTAACAACTTATTCTAGCACTCTGGACCATAAATTTTACCTGATCTTGAAGGAATGTGACTATGTTTGCCGCCAGGCTTGCTGGTCGTCGTGGTGGTAGTAGTGGTGGTGGTGGTGGTGAGGATGGTAGAAAATGGTGGAGATAAAGGAGGATGGTCACTTTCGTGCAGGCTGTCGTTGCGCAACAAAGGTGGTCGCCCATCTCTTTCGCCCTGCCACAGCATAATACGGAATGACCTAAGTGTCATCAGGGATAAAGGTCAAAGCTCAAATGTCATCAGGGATAGAGGCCACAGCTCAACAATAATAACGTCTCGATTTAGACTTAAAATGTTTTGGAAAGGTACAAATCTATTTAGGTTAATTCTGCATAAGCTGTAATTTAAATTTGCCTTTAGGACTGCATGCAACATAATGTCTCTGTAAACTACCCATCATCAGCAAGGATATTGAGCATATTTTTTAAAAATAATATTTTACTACATTTACATTTTCAAAACAAACTGAAAAACTAATGGACATATTTTTTAATATCATATATATATATAAACATCAAAGACAACTACATGAATAAATCAAAACATTCGTCCGATAGAAGTGTTATACAGCTGACAAACCTCACTTAGAAGTGTTATACAGCTGACAAACCTCAGTTAGAAGTGTTATACAGCTCACACTTATATGAAGACCTACGCAACACTGAAGTTGTTTGAAAAGATGCAATCGAGCCACAATTAATAAATAAAAGTTTTTCCACTGTGTAATGTAGGGCCACAAATCAAACCATTAAATCATGTTTAATGCCCCATACAGGGGTCGCAAAACGTGTCATAAAATTCTATCTATTGCCCCGTACAGGGACAACAAAAATCGAGCCCCCACCCCACCTCCTAAGTAGAATGCAAATTTCAAAAGCCTCGAGTTGCGCAAACATTAAAAGCTGATTCGGTGCCTAAGGATGTATATGAACCCTAAGTGATTATAATCAATACCCCCATCTACCACCCACCACCTCCCAGATCTCGCTAAAATTACATTAACAAATTCTCTTGTGTGCCTTCTATATGATGAAATATGGAGAAGAGGCAAACAATCTGAAATTTAAAAGATACCGAGGAAGCAAAGGCCAAGATATCAGAATATAAAACACAACAACGCTACATTAATGTAACAGCGATTTACAAAGAGCAAAAAAATACATAAGAGTAAATCACCGCAATGCAGATCTTCCCTCCTATTCCACACACACACACACACACACACACACACACACACACACACACACACACACACACACACACACACACACACACACACACACAAACACACACAAAATAATCGTTCCCTCAAGTAAAAGTTGTGAATAAAATGCAAATTACTAAATCTAGAACAATAAAGAGCAAATTACTAAACTAGAAGAAAACAAGAAAATCACCAACAGTAGAAGAGTAAACAAGCAAAAGAACAAAACTATACTAGTAAACAGCAAATCACCAGAAGTAGAACAGTAAATAAGCAAATCAACCACACTGGAACAATCTATGAGCAAATCACTAAAACTAGAGCAGTAAACAAGAAAACCATCCAAACAAGAACAGTAAACGAGAAAATCACCAAAACTAGAACACTAAACAAACAAATCAATCAAAGTAGAACAGTAAATTAGCAAATCACCAAGAGTAGAATAGCAAACAATAGTAAACAAACATTTCACCAAAACTAGGATAGTAAACAAACATATCACCAAAACTAGGACAGTAAACAAACATATCACCAAAACTAGGACAGTAAACAAACATATCACCAAAACTAGGACAGTAAACAAGCAAATCACCAAAATTAGAACAGTCAATGAACAAATCACCAAAAACTAGAACAGTCAATTAACAAATCACCAAAACTAGGATGATCAACAAGCAAATCACCAAAACTAGAACAGTTAAAGAACAAATCACCAAAACTAGAACAGTTAAAGAACAAATCACCAAAAACTAGAACAGTTAAAGAGCAAATCACCAAAACTAGAACAGTTAAAGAGCAAATCACCAAAACTAAAACAGTTAAAGAACAAATCACCAAAACTAGAACAGTTAAAGAACAAATCACCAAACTATACAGAAAGAAATATCGCCAGGAATACTCTGAAGCAGAACACTACAGTGTCCATCAATTCTCTGTCATTCCCAAGAAACAGTTCCCAACAAAACAAACACCTGTCACTGCCACCTGCCTGGAACGACATGCACCAGCTGGCCGCTCCCTTCAAGAACTCACCTGCGCACGAGGCGCTCTTTCGGCGCCAGAGAAGGTGTTCCAGCGTCTGACGGTGTTGTAGCGACGCGCCTCTCGGTACTGGTAGAGTTCGGCCTCACGACGAGTTATGTGCGCCTGCAGCAGGACGTTGTTCACTTCCTGCAGGAGTAGCTGCCGCTTGATGAGCAGGATCTCCTTGTTGCGCTCCAGCTGACTCACGCGCAGGTTGTTCATCTGCGTGACACGTTTTTGTCGGTTAACTGGGTCAGGAAGCAATCTTCATCACGTTTTTGTCGGTTAAGTGGGTCAGGAAGCAATCTTCATCATGTCTTTGTCAGTTACTGGGTCAGGAAGTAATCTTTATCAAGTCGTTGTCAGCTAAGTGGGTCAAGAAGCAATTTTCATCTCATCTTTGTCAGTTAAGTGGGTCAGGAAGCTGTCTTCATTACGTCTTTAGCAATCTTTATCACGTCTTTTAACTGGGTCAGGAAGCAATTTTCATCACGTCTTTTTAAATTAACTCTGTCAGAAAGCAAACTTTATCACGTCTGCCAGTTAAATGGATCAGGAAAGAATCTTCATCACATCTTTAGCAATCTTCATCATGTTTTTGACAGTTAAATGGGTCAGGAAGCAATCTTCATCACGTCTTTGTCAGTTAACTGGGTCAGGAAGCAAACTTCATCCTGAATTTGTCAGTTAACTGGGTCAGGAAGCAATCTTCATTATGTCTTCATTAATTAAGTGGGTCAGGAAGCAAACTTCATCACGTCTTTGTCAGTTAACTAGGTCAGGAAGTAAGCGGCATCATGTCTTTGTCAGTTAAGTTGGTCAGGAAACAATCTTCAACATGCCTTTGTCAGTTAACTGGTTCATGAAGCAAATTTTATCACATGTTGGTCAGTTAACCGGGTCAGGAAGCAATCTTCACGTCTTTGTCAGTTATGTGGGTCAAATAAGAATCTTCATCGAGCTTTTTACAGTGTGTTCTTAATGATACAGGTCTTTGTTGGTGAACTGCCTCAGGGAGCAATCCTTATGGAAAATTTTAACTATGTGTTCTTAGCAATGCACGTCTGGGTCAGTTAAAGGGGCCAAGGACTAAACTCAATATTATTTTAACATTACTGCTGTACCTTGTTTGTCTTATTGGCAAACAGTTTTTGTCAGTTAACTGGGTCAAAGATTATCTCATTCAAAACTTTTTCTACTGCAGGTTGTCCATCTGAGTGACCTATGTCTTTGTCATTTAAATGGGTCAAGGACCAATCTCACTCAAAACTGTTTGCTGCTGCAAACTTGTTCATTTTTGTACAAGAGGTATTTATCGGCTACATCAGTCATCTGATTTCAAGATATCTCTACTGTGTATTATATATCTCAATTGTCAGTAAACTGTGACAAGGCATGCAGAGCTATTTTACAGCCTCAAGGTCAGTGGGGCGCTCCTTCTTCTGTTAATTCGAGGTCAGAAGAAAAGAAGTATTTCTTTTTTATATTCCTTCATCATTTTATTTTTAATTGTGAGCGAACGCTTGAAAATGTTGCTAAAGCTTTTATATATGTAACAACTATTTCCATTCACACGTTCTACCTAATGTAAAAGTTGTCTTCTCTTTCACGAATCCTCTATCTAGTTATAATGTAGCTTCACATCTGCATTGTACAAATAATATTATGATGATACAGTATATTAGAAGTTTCTTATTCTATTGCATTTGTGGCTAGCAGACATCCAGAGTGGGCAACATCGCTCTGAAAGGTCGCTACATTTTTTTTTATTTTGAGAAAATTGAAACCGTACGCTCTGATACAGTTCGTTGCGCAATATTACACGAGTGTACTAAACGTTCTTCAAAAGTTGGAAATTGACAAATTTAACTTTAGTCTCTTGTTTTAATTCGATTTGAATTAGATATACAGTCTACCACTTACGCGTCGAGTGTACTTCTTGGTTTTATCAAATACTACATCAGTGCTGAAAAACCATCTACATGACATAGTAAGTGTTGACATTTACTAGTATCTCCTCTGTAGCGTTGTAATTACCTCCCATTATTTGTAGTGGTCCTAATTTTTAAACAATAAAGAAAATAGTTTCCTAGAGATGCTGCTAAAAGCGACTGCTCAAATGTTTCCGGTATAACATGTACAACAATCACGGTCACGGATCGATACCCTGAAATAAATAAGGTCGAATGTGCACCGTAACTGTCAACGTTTCCTGAAGTTCCCGACACAATGAGGCACGGGCGCTTGAAATGTTAATTGTATCGGAGGGTAACCGATATATTGCACTAGAAGTGATGACATTCAAATGGTGCTGCTCGAGAAGAAAAGACGAGGATTGTGGGAGTGTGCACGAGGCCTGTATGTACCCAAAGCACCCACAGAGCCCGAGCTCAAAGGGAACACAAAATAAACGATGTATGTAAATAAACGTGTGACCCAGGCTTCTGCTACGTTCCATAAAAGAGTTCCCATCGGCTCTTGTAAACGAAAAGGGAAAAAAAAACAAGCCTGCACTTTACTCACAACAATAACTTCACCATCAATTTTCTAAATATATATTCCACTAGTTCCCAGACATATAGACAATAAAAACAAATCTGCCTAGCACATGACCTAGTCAGACACGTATATGACATAAGGCACTTTGAAATTTATTGTTAGCCTCAGCATTACTTAAGCCATCTAACCGTTTTCATACCTGGACTTGCAGTTTCATAGCGTGGCTGTACACCTTTTCAAAATTATGCAGCGCCGAGCTCTTCTGGGCTTGTTCATCTGCAACGAGGAAGAAAACTATACGTACTATACACACACTCACACAGGGTGAATAAATAAAAACTTCTTTTTATCAACAAAACTGAAACTATTCATATACCGGAAGTGTCAAATAATATTTAGGTAGAGAGCCAAGTGACCTTATTATTTCAAAACATCGGGGGTAATTAATATTTTATTTATAGTATAGGCGTATATTTCACCACGAAGTTTGGTCAAAATGATGGTGCATAACACAGCATAACCCCCCTCTTTGATTGAAAATATCTTAAAAACCATTGTGAATTATCCAAATAAAATAGCTGTTTCGTAAAATTCAGCCAATATTTTTTCCATCAGAAAAGAGCAATAAAAAATTTTTGTTTGAATTTTCATGTTTTACCAGCTGGGTGTGACACATATAATGCTTTCAAAAGCCATTGCAATCTTGCATTTGTGAAAGTGTATCTGTAAGTGTCTGGTGTGGAGGAAGGGTATATTGTGTTCAGTTAGACGAGTAATCCGAACAGTTATATCTGTGCAAAATAGATACAACTTGCAAAGGAGGGGTGGATGGGGGGAAATGGTGCCTTGCTGAGTAGTGGTACTGTGTGGTCTTCCATGCACTGCCATTCACGTCACACATTTGCTCTACGCCTGCAGCATCGGCTGACTGCGATGTCCATCACTGTTAGAGCAACAAGCTTGTCTTACTCTAGGTTATATTTATACATTTTATTTCTCCAGTGCGTATGTGTAAGTGACTGTGCGTATTCTGAGTGCAATGCGTATTCTTTGTGCAATGCGTATTGTGTGCGTAAGAATATGTGGGTGGTTTGTATTCATACATATATGTGTACGTGTGTGTGTGTGTGTGTGTGTGTGTGTGTGTGTGTGTGTGCGTGCGTGCGTGCGTGTTTATGGTGTGGTACAAGTATATTGTTAAGTACGGGGAGATGTGTATAAACCTATCAGTTTTTGTACAGCTGGAATGCTTCGTGTGCGCAATTATGCGTGAACGTATATGTTTGTGGGGGGGGGGGGTTGCGAAAATGTCTGCGGCCTGAATGTGTCTGCGTGTTATACAATCTGTACATTGTATAAACAGAGGGGAATATCTGAAGCCAATCTGTACATTGTATAAACAGAGGGGAATATCTGAAGCCAATCTGTACATTGTATAAACAGAGGGGAATATCTGAAGCCAATCTGTACATTGTATAAACAGAGGGTAATTGTCTACGAGCGACCAAAGAAAAAGCATTAATCCCGAACTTTGTCTGGTTGTGTCAACACTATGCGAACATCACGCCACAAAAATGTCACGCGGAGAGATGAAAACCTACTCACGTGACTCGGTGGCCTGCAGCAACATGCACTTCATCTGCTCCATCATCTCCACCAGCTGCTGGCTAACGGCTTCCTCCCCTTCAATACTCTGCCACTTTCCGATCTGCGAACAAGGCCCGTAACTCGTCAAGTCAGTTACAATCCGCCTAACGCTACATTCTATTTTTCTCCCCATTCTTAATACATAATAAATGCAAACCCTCTAGTGTGGGTGGGGGGGAACTGTAATTCGTGCAGAGAATGATATACATTTGTAGGAAGCCGTTTACAGTTGAAGGAAAGACTAACGGCATAAACAAATATATAAATACTGTTTTAATTAGGAGAAAAGAGTAACGACGCAAGCATACTGTTGTTTTAGTCAGGGATTGTACCAGGGAGTTTGCCAGGGATTTCACAAGGGATTTTGCTCAGATCTGTGGCGTCAACGTAACCTGTGTCCGCCAACTCAAACTCTAAAGGTCACGTGGTCTGTGATCAATTACATGTCGGTGTTCGTATATAGAAAATAAAGACGAATGTGGGCACATACATATAACACACACTCACAAACAAACAAAGAAGCAAAAATCATTCAAATAAATGCACTTGGAAAATATGCACTGGCGCCAGACAAAATATCTATTGAAATGTCTTCCTTGGAATCGAATAACAGGCTGAATGCGAACAGTCCGCATAAACAAAAACAAATCCACATGCCAAAATGTGCATTCCGACTCAGATTTTGAATACTAAGTTAGTGTCCTTTGTAAGAAGTGGGTGGATCGTGGTGGTGGTGGTGGTGGTGTGGTGGTCTTATCTAAAACTGTTAATATGTTGTGTTTAGAGTCCGGACGGTTCATAGTTGATATTTGCCTACGTCAATTCATGTACTTTATTTATGGACGATAAATTCCAGTCGCATTTTAATCTGGCAAAATTCTACTTTAAACAATGAACGATGCTGTTAATATTTGTTTTCTTCTGGATTTTTGAAGGATTTGTCGTATTATGACTATTTATTCATATTTGTAGTAATAGAGTGATTTATTAGAGTTTTTATAAATGAAATTATTTTAAATTTTACATTAATAGGATTTATTTATTATCTCTTAATAATAGGAAAATTCTAGGGGATTTGCAAACATAAGATGATTTTTTAAATTTGTATAAAATTGGTGATAGCTTAGAATGTGTAAAATAAGATCAATTTTTATAATTTGTTTTAAATGCATGATGCTACAAACTAAAATTTTTAAAAAGTGTTCGGCTTAAGAAATAGCAGAGGGTTGCCTCTACATCGACGGCAGTTAACGTTGCAATTCTTCTGAAGTTTTCCTAAGACTTGAGTAAGTGAACCCGACTCAAACTATGACCCCCATTATTCATTCTCTGTTCGTGTTTCTCAATTCTGCCATTCAAATAAATCCCATCAAAACGCCATCTTGCATCCCATTTTATTTTAAATATTAACAATGCCGTTATTGTGTTGTTTGGGCAGAGTACAAAATGGGTCATGCACTACTCTTCCAACTTTGTATAAATCCGCGGGCTATTTTCAGACATTTTGGTACGATGACGTATCATGCATACGCACAACGTACGGTACTGGAATCCAGTAAGGTGGGGTCATTTCGTGCACGTACCAACACATACACAAATGAAGTCACTATCCTCGTTGATTCAACATACGCACATATACTGGCGTGTACAAACAAAGAAGACGCTATCACGTCTTGATTTCACGTCCAACATACGCACATATACTGGCGTGTACAAACAAAGCAGATGCTATCACGTCTTGATTTCACGTCCACAAATACTCGTTAAGGCTTGATCACACCATGAACATTTGTACGTGTATGACAGACACACATCTAGTCGTCAATATGTGCTGATTACTTCTATGCACAGATGCATGTCTAGTCGCAACAAACGCTGATTACGTGTAAGCACAGACACATGTCTATCACAAGATGCGCTGATTACTTCTACGCACAGATACCTGTCACAACAAACGCTGGTTACGTCTAAACACGGACACGATCAATATAATCACAACAAACGCAGAGACGCACACGCTAAGGCACAACACTCGCTGAGGTACATGAATACTCATACATTTGACACAAATCACACATTAAACGTAAAACACATACACACATATAATAATACATACACACATATGCGCATATATAAATACGCGCGCACGCACGCACGCACACACACACACCACATATAAAATATATTACTCGTTCTGGGACTGCAGGACAATTGCATGTTAAACGCGTGTACAAACAGCACACACATTATAGCACTACCAGCCGTGACCTTCCTCGATCACACAGACAAATGGTACACACACAATAACAGATGTCATGGACTTACTGCAGCACTCTCCATGGACTCGGCAAGCAGATCGCCGGCACTCTCCATCTGCAGGATTTTATCCTCCAGCTCTCGAACGGAATTCTCCAGCTCACTCACTTCCAGCTGGACTGGCTCGGCCTCGAGACCTGCCTCTAGCTCACGTTTAAAACGCACTGCATACGCACGCACGCACGGACGCACATACACACACACACACAAACAAATAATAATAAAACAGATTTGCGCATGATGACTATTCTCAAATGTGTTAATCGCTTGAAAGCGCTTAAATACCATCCAACTAGTGTTGTAACATACTAAACAATTCTGTGCATGCAACAAATATTAACATAAATATTCAAATAAATAATGTTTTTTCCTTAAAAAAAAATATTTGTTAAGTGACACTTATAGGACATTTAAAAATTAGAGAAAAGGAGAGCAAGGGAAAAAATCACACTCGTTCGAATAAAATACAATAAAACATTAAGCTATGCAGCGCGTGACGTGTTTTTTTTAAAAAAATAAATAATGCTTAAACACCTTTTCTGAAGAGAAGCCAACACATCTATGAACCGGAAATGAGGTTGATCGAATCTTAGGACACTTTGAACACTAAAAACACAATGGACACTTTGAACACTAAAAACACAATGGACACTTTGAACACTAAACAAACAAAAGCAAATGCAGTTAATCAAAATCAGACCTGTCAATCAAAGCCAATAAAATCGATCAAAGCTAGAGCAGTCAATCAAAGCGAAAACGCTTTCAATCAAAACGAGAACTGTCGATCAAGCAAATTATGGCAGTCTAAACAAGAGCCTATAACCTACGGGAGCACTGCCAATCAGAGAGTAAGAGATCTCAATCAAAACAACTGCTGTCTGTTAAATATCTCAATCACAACAGCTGCTGTCTGTCAAATATCTCAATCAAATCAACTGCTGTCTGTCAAATATCTCAATCACAAAAGCTGTTGTCTGTCAAATATCTCAATCAAAACAACTGCTGTCCATAGGAGATGTCGATCAAAGCAAACGCTGTCAATGTAAGAACTGTCAGCCAAAGCAAGAACTGTTCATGGAAAGCAAGAGCCATCAGTCATAGCCAGCAGGGTGTCAATCAATGCAAAGAGCTGTCCATCAAAATAAGAGCGGTCTATCAAAGCAAGAACAACACAGGTGACTGACTCATTTCTGCCGCGTGCTCCTGTCGGACCTTGTCCAGTTTGGCACTTAGCTTGCTGACTTCGTCCTGCAATGTGCCGTATTCCAGTTCCTTACGGTGCACCTCCTCCAGCAACTGGTTGTTTGCTCTCTCCAAACTGCAAATGTCACAACGACCCACAATCAAGGAAGTAAGAGGTCCTCGTTTCAAGACAATAAAAAAAAAAAAACATCAATATTTGGCGAAAACAACACACGAAAATGTTTACCAATAAAATGTTCGCAACTCTTGTGCGTTCATTCCATCCAGTCATTTTATTTTTAGTCCCTGGCATAAGTAGACTCTAAAGCCGAGAAATCGCGCCAAAACCAAGTTTGTTGTTTTTTATTTTTTTTAATTGGTTTTGCTGTCCCAAATATTTTTTTTTAACAAATAAGTCGTGTACGTAATTTCCACACGTGTGTGTGTGTGTGTGTGTGTGTGTGTGTGTGTGTGTGTGTTGTACACTCAATCACGTGCAGATATAAAAATTAATGATATATAAACACGCACACACACACACACACATAAACAAATACGCACACACATTTCCGCTGAAACCCCTATAGCACAATTACATTTGTCCTCAGACCAAACAGTACTGTTCAAGTACAGCAACCACATCTAACTGCATGTGTTCACATACACACATTTTCGTACTAACACACTCACCGTATCTATCTACACCACACAAAGACACACGCACGCATGCACATAATGAGACATATGCACAAACTAAGACACTCGAACTAAGACACTCGCAGGCACAATGACACGAGCACTAAGACACGCGCAGGCACGCAATGACACACGAACTAAGACACTAGCATGTGCACATTGACACGCATGCACACACTGACATACGCACTAAGAGACACGCGCACAAAGACACACGCACGCATGCACATAATGACAATGTGGTGGAGTAAATGTGCCTGTCCCTTTTTCTATACTTAATAAATATACCTGTGTTACCAATGTTAATGTGACCCGACCTTAGGCATTGTGTATGATGATATTTTTTGAAGTAAACAACTCAAGTGGAAAATGTACTAGAAACTTGTCGATGTAATCTAAACCAGTTCCACATGGATGAGTAGCATTTCTGACTAATAGTCTCACACGTGCTTATAACAAATTCATCCAATGGTGATGGACCGAAAGTTATTTTGTTGAAGAATATTTATTTGCTAATTAGTTTGAATTTGATTAAACTTGAGTCCAGCCATAAAGGCGATGGTTAGCTTATGGTAAGTTAACTGACTGATAAAGAAAGAATGAACTTAGAAATGTTTCGGAGCATGTTTGCTATTGATCTATGATTTTAATTGAAGAACGCTTTGTATAACTGAACCATTATTTCTATGTTCACTAATTTGATTGCATTGTACATTATACTTGCGAATTTTGATTGATGCTATAATTCTTAAGCTGGGTGTATCGGGTTAACAAAATTGTGCAGGATTTGTATGCCTGAAATTTAGTGCTGCCTTAATTTGACTTTTGCAGGAAAGAGCGCACCTTTTGTGTCTTCAGGTTACAGTCACAACTGTATTCTACCTGATCACGTTGGTGTGTGCATTCGGCGTGATCATCGTACTTATCAGTAACGAGTTGCTGAAAGTTGTGTCCTGTGAATTCTGTTCAAGAGCCAATACAGAGAAAATGGTGGCTTGAGTTTGGTCTCCAGTATTCAATAAGATTATATTGAACAGTCTTTGTGGTGTGCTGAGTAGCATACACGAAAATTAGGGAATATTCCTCTTTATGTGCTTGATAGCGCAAAGGAAATTTGAGACAATTCTCCACTGTGTATTTGAAGAGTGCATCGAAGATTCTGGAACAGTTGTCTAGCGTGCCTGGAAGGGGCATGTGGGACCATTGTCTGAATAAGAAAGACAGTGACTTGTTGCAAACCACATGATTATGAGCATGAGCTAGTGACATTGGCCATCTTTGAAAAGGTTATGTACATTCACTATAATTATTTCCCTA